>CM047514.1:6003256-6020756 GCA_026122265.1 Ammodytes dubius
CACGAGGTATAGATTATGTGTCCATAAATAAATAAATTAAAACTAAATTAAAACTATAAAAATAGTCAACTATTGTCTTGTGTTTTTCTTCATTAAGAAAGAAAAACACAAGACACACCCACACAAACATTCACATTCATAAATGTGCACAATTATGTTACTTCATTAGCTTTTAAATGTTTTATTTCTATTCATTTGCTTTTCTAATGTGTATTATGTATTTTAATGCATGCCCCTGTAAAGCACTTTGAGTGGCCTTGTGTCTGAATTGTGCTATAGAAATAATCTTGCCTTGCCTTGTGAGGGCCACTTTAAAGGCGCTACAAGGAACTTTTAAATGTTTATGAAACGGTCAAATTTTTTTCCTCCGATGATCATGAATGACCTGTAACAGCAAATGAGACCCATCAGTGAAAACAACCCTATTTTTATACAGTTATTATCGTTATTGCACGGTCCGGGAACTTAGACAAGAGATTTACGGCAGGTACACTGGAACATCCTGTATTTTCAGAACTGTACTAAATCAAGTTCATTTTGCTTCACCATCGCTATATAACCATTATTCATCTTTCTCTGGCACAAGCTTATGTCGTAAAAAATACTCCCGCTTTTATTTAAAGGTGCCGGTAGTATCAACAGAAACAGAAAGTTACTCATTGCCACTTTAAAAATTAACTTTTCATCCACACCCTTAAAAAGCAGTTTGTTTTTTAAACTCTGCAGTGGAGAGTAATGTTCCTAATTAAAGAGCATCTGGAGGAAGATTTTGGAGTGTGTGTGTGTGTGTGTGTGTGTGTGTGTTGTGTGTGTGTGTGTGTGTGTGTGTGGTGTGTGTGTGTGTGTGTGTGTGTGTGTGTGTGTGTGTGTGTGTGTGTGTGTGTGTGTGTGTGTGTGTGTGTGTGTGTGTGTGTGTGTGTGTGTGTGTGTGTGTGTGTGTGTGTGTGTGTGTGTGTGTGTGTGTGTGTGTGTGTGTGTGTGTGTGTGTGTGTGTGTGTGTGTGTGTGTGTGTGTGTGTGTGTGTGTGTGTGTGTGTGTGTGTGTGTGTGTGTGTGTGTGTGTGTGTGTGTGTGTGTGTGTGTGTGTGTGTGTGTGTGTGTGTGTGTGTGTGTGTGTGTGTGTTGTGTGTGTGTGTGGTGTGTGTGTGGCTACATGTGCACGCCCATGTGTATTGTGTGGTGTGAATGCTTGAGACACACAGTATTTGAACTAATTAGAGGGTTTGCAGGTGGTCGAGATGAACAGCCAAAAATAGATGGATGAGGATGATACAGTGATACTGGTGGGGAGGAGGGAGAGAGAGAGAGAGAGAGAGAGAGAGAGAGAGAGGAGAGAGAGTGAGAGAGAGAGAGAGAGAGAGAGAGAGAGAGAGAGAGAGAGAGAGAGAGAGAGAGAGAGAGAGGAGGAGAGAGAGAGAGAGAGAGAGAGAGAGAGAGAGAGAGAGAGAGAGAGAGGGGAGAGAGAGAGAGAGAGAGAGAGAGAGAGAGAGGAGAGAGAGAGAGAGAGAGAGAGAGAGAGAGAGAGAGAGAGAGGAGAGAGAGAGAGAGAGGAGAGAGAGAGAGAGAGAGAGAGAGAGAGAGAGAGTTGAAATGGGGCAGAGAGGGGAGTGACATGCAGAGAACGACCGCGGGCTGGAATCGAACCCGGGTCCGCTGCCACACCAACTGAGCCCACTGACTCCATCTTTAATGGCCACAGGAGAAAATGTGCATCCACCACCGCTAAAAAATCAGTCCTTTTAACAACAGCACGCCAGCACTGATTCTTAAACTCTTCCTCAAGGGCAAACAAGGACAAAGTGTAAAGCTTTCTGTGTCGATGGGGATCAGAGCAATCGACAGAATGACACGATTAGATGTGTATTCTGTAGTCAGACGTGCTATGAAACTCTGCTTTTGTTTTCTCACATTTTTACACGCAACAGAGACATCACGGAGGAACTCAGAGAGTAGATCAAACCCTGGTGCTGCAGGGTTATATGGCAAACACATTTACATTTTTTGAAGAAGTGGGCTATATGTGTAATTCTGGGCGTGGTAACTTAAATCAGGCGTGCTTGCTTGTGTGTGTGTGTGTGTGTCTGTCGTTGTGTGTGTGTGTGTGTGTGTGTGTGTGTGTGTGTGTGTCTGTTGTTGTGTGTGTGTGTCTCTCTGTGCGTGTGCGTATATGTAGTTGTATATGTTTCTGTGTATGTAGTTATATATGTGTGTGTGTGTTTTGTGCGCGCATGTGTGTGTATGTTTATATGTGTGTGTATATACTGTATTTACTGTGTGTGTGTGTGTGTGTGTGTGTGAGAATGATAACCGTCTGTGCTGTCATTACTGTCCTTGATATTTACAACATGTCTGTGTATTCCATCACCTTTGTGACCTTCTGTGGCGGTGATTGGTTATTATGTTTGAGAGATGAAGGTGTAATATCGTTAGGGAGCGGTGCTGGGTTTAGCTCATTCATATTTATACTAGACTGGATCTGCATGCGGCCTTCAGTACCTACTAGGTTGTGTGTGTCTACATCTGGGGTTGATTTAAAGGAGAAAGGAATAAGTGGTATTTTGTGTTACTATTTGTGTTAAATCTCTCTACATTCATACAGCAATCACTTAAACAGTATGCACAGTCATTCAGCTTTGCAGTAATTGCCAGTTAAAATTTTAAGTATATCCTGCTCGTTTTATCCAATCAGGAGACAGAGCGCTATAAAGAGGCGGGGTCTCTGTGCCCGTGAACGATGACTCGCTGCTCTCCATCGCGGCACTATCCGATGAAGACGGCTGTGTGTTCATGTGGTGGTGACATAGGGACGAGGGAGGGGACTGCTAACTGCTAGTCACTGACAGGAAGTGAGCTAAGAGGACCAACTCACTTACTTCTAACGGCCATTTTACAAGGAAATCGCGACTACTGAATAAGTTGCCCTGTAGTGAGCTTGAAAGTTGATATTTTTGCATCTATTATGAGCGGATAACTATAGTCAGCATTTGTTAGAGAGAGAGAGAGAGAGAGATATAAAAAATAGATAGAATGTCCATTGTCTTCTGGCAGAATGTCATTACATCACTCTGTTCTCTCTTAATGAAAAAGGCCGTTAATTGGAGAAGAGATAATTTGGTGGAAGAAAGGAACGATGAATCTACCATTCTCTCTTTTCCCGTAATTATATACCGCAGCAAGGATTACACAAAGAGCTATTTCTCTTGTATACGCGATTAAGTGTGTTTTGTGTGTGTGTGTGTGTGTGTGTGTGTGTGTGTGTGTTGTGTGTGTGTGTGTGTGCGTGCGTGTGCGTGTGTGTGTGTACGGCACTCAAAAGCAGCTCCCCCTGCTTTTAGCCTGATTGATGTCACCTCCCCACTGCCTGGCCAAATAGCACTGAAGCACAATATACTGTATGCTGCAGTTTGCGTCTATGCCAGGAATCGTGCGTGTGTGTGCCAGTCTTTTGCGCACACACACAAACACGCTTAAACATGCACAGTAGGTACACCCATTGCCACAAGCACACACACTGTTTTCTTGGTTAATAAAGCATTTCTGGCAATAGATAACATTGTGCCTAAATCCATGTTAATTACATGCAGAGGAAGTGTGTGTGGGTGTGTATGTGTGTCAATATGAGTGTGTGTGTGTCAATGTGTGTGTGTGTGTGTGTGTGTGTGTGTGTTGTGTGTGAAATGGCAATTGACAGCATGTGCCGTGCCGGGCTATGAATGTGGGGTTTTTTTTTTTGTGTGAGCATGAGCAGTTTTTGTGAGGGTGTGCTAAGCCTTGTTAATTACACAAGGAGATATGCCAGAGACAGAGAATAGAGGCAGTGGTATGGGGGTGTGGGGCGGCTTTTATGGCTGTCGTTTTAATGCACAGAAGTCTTCAAAGCCTTTTGCTGGCACGCACACACACACACACACACACATGCACACGCTCACGCACACACACACACACACACACACACGATTTTGCTGGCACGCCTGGTGCGGAGATGAAGCCTAAACGCTTGTCAGAAAACGTAATGAGCTGCATTCTGTGAGCAAGAAGATCGAGAAAATGACGTTCTTTTTTTTTTAAAGGGCAATTTATTTATTTTTTGCAAAGGAAATCCAGCATCTGATCTGTTTGAACGTTAATGACCCGGGCTTAATGCTCACTGATCGTTTTCATTAGGATTCTCTGGCTAAGCTGTGTGACTGTGGCTGCTATTAGGCTTATATCTACGTCTCAGAAGGTTATTAGGTCTAGGTCTGAACTTATGGTTGGGAAATCTAGTATGCAGCCTTAAACGGTAAACGGACTCCACTTATTTAGCGCTTTGCCCTAGTTTTTCACAGACCCAAAGCACTTTACATTGTTTTCCTACACATTCACCCATTCACACACACATTCATACACAGGGTGCAAGTTAACTATCGGGAGCAATTTAGGGTTCAGTGTCTCTTTGTCAAGGGACACTTTGACATGTGGCAGGTAGACGGGGGATCGAACCATCGACCCTGCAACCCAGTCTTGTACACATAAACACAGACTTTTTGTTTTGTTGACATACTACACAAGCACATACGCGTTGGTTTGTGCGTGTGCACTGCATGGTTTCATTCTGGTATTTATTTGATTCTAAAATGACAAAAAGTCCAAAACTATATAGCACAACATAACGTGGTTAAAAAAAGTGATTTTGTAAAGATCATCTTCTGACTGTTGGTAAAGGCTAATACTTCCCATTGACTTACACTATTTGAGCTAAGCTAACTATAGCAATGAACAACCTTTTGCTCATTTCTTCTTAACAAAATGGACGCACAGTTAAAGTAATTTTTTTCCGTCCTTAGTCTTGAATCCGAGAATGAGTGAGGCCACAAGCCACACAAATAAATAATCCTATTCCTTTAAACACACTTTACAACTGGACATAAAGTTTGACATACAGTATAACTCCAAAGTAGAATTTCCTCTCTTATGTGGTTTCTTCATAAAGGGCTGACTGGAACTATAAGAATCTCCCTATATAGTCCGTTAAAAATATTCACTGTGGAGGCAAGACAATAGCATACAGACCTCTTACTATCCCAAGCCTTTGTGCAGTGTTTACTACTATGCGCTTTGCAAGATTAAACAGGAACTGGATCCAACAGAAAGCCCATTGAGATGCAATCAAAACAAGCGGCGAAGGCTTGACTGTATATACGTCTCACTGGAATATATCGAGAGAGAGAGAGAGAGATGAGAAGAGAGAGAGAGAGAGAGAGAGAGAGAGAGAGAGAGAGAGAGAGAGAGAGAGAGAGAGAGAGAGAGAGGAGAGAGAGAGAGAGAGAGAGAGAGAGAGAGAGAGGAGAGAGAGAGAGAGGAGAGGAGAGAGAGAGGAGAGGAGAGGAGAGAGAGAGAGAGAGAGAGAGAGGAGAGAGAGAGAGAGAGAGAGAGAGAGAGAAGAGAGAGAGGAGAGAGAGAGAGAGAGAGAGAGAGGAGAGAGAGAGAGATTTAATCGAAAGTGGATTTTTTTTACCAAGGAACAAACTTTGAAGGACGTATTGAGACTAATTGGTCTTCTGGAGAATGTGACGGTAATTTCAAACACCGTCTGTTTTCAGCAACAACAGAAAAAATAAATATTCATACAGGAAACAAACACGATATATTTTTGAAGTGTTGTTTTATATACAATGACAAAATCTTAAAAAAAATGTTCAGGTTGATGCTAAAGATCATTTGTTTGTATTCTGTCTCGTCTACCGAGTTATTAAGAATGTTTTGATATTCAGGCTAAATGTAAATGGTAAATGGACTCTTCTTATATAGCGCTTTTCCATGGTTTTTCACAGACTCAAAGAACTTTACATTGTTTTGTACGTGTTCACACACACATTCATATATACATCAATAGTGGCAGCTACCACGCAGGGTGCAAGCTAACTATCGGGAGCAACTTATGGTTCAGTGTCTCTTTGCCCAGGGACACTTGGACATGAGGAGGGGAGACGGGGGATCAAACCACCGACCCTATGGGTATTGTTTGAACATGTTTGGTATCGGTTCCAATATGATACCTGAGTTCCTGAAATTCATTTAAATATATTTTTTTTCTTGAGTAACTAGCTTCTTGTCCTTGAAGGCCACTGTATCTTTAAATGTAAATTGTAAAATCCCCGTACAGGAAGGGTAGACACGGGCGTTGCAATCTGGATTTTTCACCACTAAATGACCCTTATCTTCCAAACATGTGCCAAGGAAATGCTCAAATTCCACTGTGAGGAACTGTAGCTTCCAGTGATAATTTAATTCATTCATTCATTTCATCTGTCTCTCCAAACTGTCTAATAAAGCATAAAAATGGGCCCAAAAAAGTAATATCCTGACCTGCTTCACATGTGGGTACGTATGTGTATTTACAGTTCCTACAATATACATTATTCGTTGTGTGTGTGTGTGTGTGTGTGTGTGTGTGTGTGTGTGTGTGTGTGTGTGTGTGTGTGTGTGTGTGTGTGTGTGTGTGTGTGTGTGTGTGTGAACGCCTGCTTGTACGACTGTGTCACTTGGGAGAAGAGGTCACAGCTGTCTCCCAACTCAGGCACACTCATCAATTACATACGATTCTCTGCTTTGGTACTTCACCGTCCTAGGGTCCACACACACACACACACACACACACCACACACACACTCTCACACACACTCACACTCACACACACGGAGTCTAGACACTTATTTTCAAACACACACACTCACACACTCACACACACACACGGAGTCCTAGACACTTATTTTCAAACACACACACACACACACACACACACACAACACACACACACACACACACACACACACACACACACACACACACACACAACACAGAGTCCTAGACGCTTATCTCACTATCTCACAAATTCTCCCGGTCTCCGGAGAGAGAAGACATGGCTCTGTCTTGAGGGGTTTCTGGCCCTGTCGTGATTTATGTAAAGACACAGCTGAGTCGGTCGGGCTCCGTCCCAACCCCCTCCTTACCCCCCCTCCCAAATGTAACTCCCCCGTCCCACCTCTGTAATCCATCTCCGAGGGCTTGTGTCTGGCACCTAGCCGGGGAAAAAATAATAAGGACATTCTCCCCTGTGTCCTGTCTGTGTAATTACAACCAGAACAAAAAAAATCCCAAGAATAAGATTGTCTACGCCTGTATAAATGTCATGGGGATTTCAGAGATGTGTTCCGGTTGTCGGGAGTGTGAAAGGAGGGGATGTAGAGGGAGAGATAAAAGACAATACGCAAGTACAAGTAAAGGTCATTGTCATCAAAAAGGACACAATACAGCAGTGAAGAATGGAGAGAGAGAGAGAGAGAGAGAGAGAGAGAGAGAGAGAGTGAGAGAGAGAGAGAGAGAGAGAGAGAGATGAGAGAGAGAGAGAGAGAGAGAGAGAGAGAGAGAGAGAGAGAGAGAGAGAGAGGAGAGAGAGAGAGAGAGGAGAGAGAGAGAGAGAGAGAGAGAGAGAGAGAGAGAGAGAGAGAGAGAGAGAGAGAGAGAGAGAGAATATTGGTGTGTAAATAATTCACCTGTGCCTCGTGGGGCGCTAATGAGGATGACAGATGAGACATGACGAGAGTTTCAGAGGAGCCCCTAGTGGCGTGTACACACACACGCACACGCACACACACACACACACACACACACACACACACACACACACACACACACACACACACACACACACAGTTTAGGCACAAAGAACAAAACAACCACAGCAACAACAAACAAGGGCACAAGGGGGCGGGAAACAAAATACAAAGACTGTGAGAAGAAAGAAAAACAGAGGACGAAGGGACAGAGATTAATCCACACAGTGGCTGACACCATCCCTGCGTTCCAATCCCCGTTCGTTCTGCTATTTAGTATGTAGTATGGGTGGGAAAAGGTTTAGGATGTCCCAATGCATGTGGTCAGATGCAGCATGCTGAAAAATACCTGGATGCCCTATTACATCCAGTATTAATTTTTAGTGTGGATATCAGCATGCATTTTTTGGTTGAATCTGACCACAATTCAGTGCACATCGGAAGGGACGTCACATCGACGGAGCCTCCGAGTGAAAACAACCAGCGATGCGACGGATATAAACGCAAGAGGCAAGTTCAAGGCCCAATGTTATGATGAAATAAATAAGCAAAAGTACGTCCCAATTGTGTGCCTACTGCATGTAAACCACATACTTTGTTATGATCAGCTGTAGTATGTAGAATAGTAAAAAACAAAGAGAATGGGATTTGGAACATAGGGCTAATTTCTCTCCCACCCCGTCCCTTTCTAAGCTCAGCTGTGGCCTTACATTCGAACCCCCCTCTTGAGATTTACACCTGGCACACCTGTGACATCACACCTGGAGTGGTGATAAGAGCCAATCAGAAGTGAGAATCTCGCTCCCAAGGAAACGTGTCAAACCGACAGACTGAACGAACGCACGAATGACAACTGACAAATGGGACTGTGAAGTGACGAAGCCATTCAGACTGAAGGCAGTGGAACTAAAGGTTTGATTGACAGCATGTATAACAGACCAGGTCAGCGAGGAGAGAATCACATGGAGAATCTCTAGACCAGATCATTGTCCTTGGGAAGAAGACAGGGGGGGGTGGATCTTGCAATTAATTTTCGATTAAGAAAGATTGAAAAAAAAAATGTGACATTTATACTTTTTTTTTTTTTTTTTTAACCTTTATATATACAGGTAAATCCCATTGAGACCAGAGACTCTTTTGCAATGGAGACCTGTTCCCATTTACACGTTACACACACATTCATACACCGATAGCTTGCTTACTATCGACATTCACACGATATGATGATATTGTGGCATTTGATCATATGATTTCAAACGGGTTTTGTAGTTACGTGCTGAGATTTGGAGTCAAAATCTCCCCCCAAAAAAGCCCAGCTGAGGATGTGTTATCTGGGTCATAGTGCGTGGATGTGTAAGTGTGTGTGTGTGTGTGTGTGTGTGTTGTGTTGGGGGGGCTGGGGGGTGCGGTATCCAACATGACACCTCTAAGCGCCTGTGAGCCGTGTTGTGTAGGCGGCAGACTGACTCATGCTTCTTAATATGATCGGCTTCTGGAGACGAGGGTGTTTGCCACGACACCTGGAGCACACAGCCAATGGCAAAGGCTTTGGCTCTTGGAAGATTTGCATGTGTGTGTGTGTGTGTGTGTGTGTTTGTGTTTGTGTGTGTGTGTGTGTGTGTGTGTGTGTGTGTGTGTGTGTGTGGGATGGTATTACTCATGTTGTGGGGACTTGTGTCTGTCTACACAGTGATATGGTGGAGAGGTACGTTGCTTTTGGCAACACAATGCAAGGCAACAAAAGTAGTAGTTAGGGTTAGGGCAAGTGTCAAGGAAATTAATGTTAGCCTATGTAATGTCCTTGTAAGTGATGAATATACCCCGTGTGTGTGTGTGTGTGTGTGTGTGTGTGTGTGTGTGTGTGTGTGTGTGTGTGTGTGTGTGTGTGTGTGTGTGTGTGTGTGTTGTGTGTGATGTAAAGGTGTCGCGTGGCCCTGTCTGGCTGTGCACTGCGCGCTCCAATAGGATGACGTTGGACAGTATCGGGTCGTAGGAACCAGAAAAGGAAAATTACCCTCAGTGCCAAACACTATTAATAATCTCATCAGAACACACACCCTCTGGCAGTCGCAGACATGTGTGTGTGTGTGTGTGTGTGTGTGAGAGCGTGTGAATCCGTGTCCTCTTAACCGCTATACGTCTGTGTGTTGAAGTGTCTGTGTGTGGGAGAGTGGTGGAATCAAGGGGGCCATAGATACATAATTAAAACCCAGGACTCGCTGTAACTGAAATTTGATCTCAGTTTTTACCCAATTAAAGGTGCAGTGTGTAGAGTTTATTAGCATTTTTCAAGTTTTTTTATTTTTTGGAGAAATTGTATTTTATGTCCTTAGAATGAGCCTTTTATTTCTACATAAGAGCGAGGCTTGCCACCATGGAGGCCGCCATTTTGCACTGCCATGATTCTACAGTAGCACAGCATGGACAAACTTAACGACCATTATGCATTTTTAAAGTGGGAGGGGTTACCAAGGTAGCGTTGCATTCTAGAACTTTCACCAGTAGATGCCACTACTAAAATATTCAAATATTACACACTGCCCCTTTAAATAACCTACATTATGATATATCAATTTAATAGCCGGTCGACCCTTCTCGTGTGTCATTCTGTGTCTCAACAGTCAGCAGAAAATCTTGCAGTGTGCAGTGGGTTGTTAGCTGACTGAGTAATGCGCTGTGTAATGTATCCATGTCTTAGGTATGGTAAATATGCAGCAGACGTTTCTGACAATCTCAACAATCTCACAACTTGCAACTCCTCGCACTAACAAGTGTGAAATTATGCGGTAACATGAGGGGAGCGCGGCCCAACGGATAACATGACACGGGAAGGTCAACACATGATGAATAGTCATCGTGTCAAGAAGATCTCACTGAGAGAGAGAGAGAGAGAGAGAGAGAGAGAGAGAGAGAGAGAGAGAGAGTGAGAGAGAGAGAGAGAGAGAGAGGAGAGGAGAGGAGAGAGAGAGAGAGAGAGAGAGAGAGAGAGAGAGAGAGAGAGAGGAGAGTGAGAGAGAGAGAGAGAGAGAGAGAGAGGAGAGAGAGGAGAGAGAGAGGAGAGAGAGAGAGAGAGAGAGAGAGAGAGAGAGAGGAGAGAGAGAGAGAGAGAGGAGAGAGAGAGAGAGAGGAGAGAGAGAGAGAGGCTTTTGAAAAGGATGACCTCATCATGCTTTCATTTCATTGGCTAAGAAGTCAACCTTTCTTTAAGATTATTTACACGGTAACCACCTTTCAGAGTACCTTAAGTTAAGTTTCTTTATTTGTCAATTTACACGAGGCACATTGAAATTTGTCTTTTCGCATATCCCCTCTCAAGTTACTAGACGTTGGAGGGGGTCAGAGCGTAGGGTCAGCCATAGTACAGCGCCCCTGGAGCAGTTTTGGGTGTTAAGTGCCTTGCTGAAGGACACAATGGTAGAGATGGTGGGCACCGTAGATGTAATAGCAGCCTCCACTAGTTTTACTACTAACACCCTCCTGCCCGGTGCCGGGGATGGAACCAGAGACCTCATGGTTACTGGTCAGCCCCTCTTTCCTCTAGACCATCCCACCACTCTAAACCAATCTTTCTACAGTTACTAGCCGATGGTGCTAATTTTGTCTGTGAGTAACTCGTGTGGCTGACATCAGTATAATATCTGTCTATGAATGTGTGAACTGTACACCACATTGAAAGGCATATGGAACATTTCAGAAGTCCAACCTCGCAGCCACGGATCTTGAATCTTGAATGTGATCTCCCCCTTAGATCATCTTTCCTCAAACAAATTCATAACATCCACCGCTGCCCTACACTTAGAACTCGTGTCCCGCCTTGCGTTCCAGTCCCCATACTTCCCTGCTGTTTAGTATGGTAGAAAAAGATTGAGGATGCTTCCAATACATGTTTTCAGATGCAGCATACTTAAAATACCTGGATGCCATACTACATTAGATATGTTGTGTGGAAATCAGCATGCTTTTGGGGCGATTCTGACCCACAATCCACTGCGCTACCTAAAGTGACATCACATGGACTGAGCCTCCGATTGAAAACAACCAGCGATGATACGACGGATGTATAAAAGCAAGAGGCAAGTTCAAGACACGATGTTGTGATGATATAAATAAGCAAAAGTATGTCCTAAGTGTACGCCTATTGCCTAGTGCATGCTAACTAGATACGTTTTAATGATCAGCTTTAGTATGTAGAATAGAAGAAAGAAAGAGTATGCGATATAGAATTCAAAATATGTCTTCAAACTAGATACTTTTTACAATCAACTGCAGTATGTGGTGGGGTGGTAGGATGGCCTAGAGGTAAGGTGGCCGACCAGCAACCATGAGGTCGCTGGTTCGATCCCCGGCACCGGACAGGAGGGTGTTAGTTGTAAAACTAGCAGAGGCTGGTATTGTGTCTACGGTGCCCACCATCTCTACCATTGTGTCCTTGAGCAAGACACTTAACCCCAAATAAACTGCTCCAGGGGCGCTGTACTGCGGCTGACCCTGCGCTCTGACCCCCTCCGAAGTGTGGTAACTTGAGAGGGGATATGCGAAAAGACGAATTTCAATGTGCCTCGTGTACAACTGACAAATAAAGATAACTTAACTTAACTTAACTTATGTAGTATGTAGAATAGTATCATGAAGAGTAGGAATGCAGCCTTAGAATGCGATTTGGAATGCATCCTTTTAGAATACCATTTGGAACTCAGCCCTATAGATTCTAAGATTCCGACCTGTGCTCTCCGTGGCGTCCAGGCTGCCGGCTAGCTGCTCCAGTAGCCGCGCCCGCGCTGCGTTCCGTCGGTGCTTCTTGCCCTCGTAGTGCTGCTGGGCCATCAGCGGGTTGTTGAACCAGGCACCGCACATGCAGCAGTACTTCCGGCCTCTCTGCCCCCGTTTCCCCCCAACACACCCACTCCCACTCCCACTCCCACGGCCCAGGGCAGGGCAGGCGAGGGCGGGGGGCACGCAGCCGGGTCCGCGGGCACAGGGGTGGACGGGGAGGAATCTGGTAGAAAAAAAGAAGAAGTGAATAGATTAGAGGTATAGAGACAAGGAGGGAGGATAGGAGGATAGACAAGAGACAAGAGAACGAGAGAGAGATATTTTTTTGAGATTGGCTTTATTTGCTGCTGTAAAAAAAAAATTACATTAAAGGTGCTACAAGGAACTTTTAAGTATTTCTGAAACAGTCTCATTTTTCCTCTGATGATCATCAATGACATGGAGGATGACAGGGAGGAATCTGGAGAAAGGAAGTTAATTAGCGGGGTGCCTGGACACTCACATATTGATGCCAACGTTTCGTTTACACTTCTAAATTGAAGGGAAGGGTCTGCAGATCTATTTTGGTTTGAGTTTCAAGAAATCAGACAATTTTATTTAAAAAAAATTAATGTTTTGCCCATCTTCCAAAATGGCCACAATTGAAGTCATGAAGTTGACACACACACACACACACCACGCACGCACACACACACACACACACACACACACACACACACACACACACACACAACACACACACACACACACACACACACACACACACACACACACACACACACACACATTCTACTATTGTTCTATCCATTTCATACTAACGCACCGTTTCTCTGCCTTTGTATTTTGATTCAGTTTTCTGATTGATGATCTGTTTTAGTGTGATGTTAAAAGCACTGCTTGAGGGCTCGGCAATCGCAATTTCAAAATGTTATATTTTGAATACAATGACAACACAGACGTCTTATCTTATATCTTTTTTTTTTTAAGATATTTTTTGGGCATTTTTATGCTTTATTTGACAGTGCAGAGAGACAGAGGTGAAATGGGGCAGAGAGGGGAGTGACATGCAGAGAACGACCGCGGGTGGGAATCGAACCCGGGTCTGCTGCTGGGCCCGGCCCGGGAGGGGGACGCCTTACCAACTGAGCTAAAGGCGCCCCCGTCTTATCATATATCTTACGAACTTCTGAAATGTTTAAGTTGTTCCGACTGAGATCCTGCAGTGTTAGATAGAAAGCTTTGGGCCGTATGTCTGTGAAACGTACAGAAGATGAGGGTCGCAAAGAAGCCATCAGCACACAGGAGACCAACAGTCTTCAAGTGAAAATCTGTCTTTCAACTCACATCTATACCGTATTATAAACCTTTAAGCATTGTCTTTGTTTCTCTCTTTCTCTCTCTCTCTCTCTCTCTCTCTCTCTATCTGTCTCGCTCTCTGTCTCTCTCTGTCTGTCTCTCTCCCTCTGTCTCTCTCTATCTCTCTCTCTCCCTCTGCCTCTCTCCCTCTGTCTCTCTCTATCTCTCTCTCTCTCTGCCTCTCTCTCTCTGTGTCTCTCTGTCTCTATGTCTCTCTCTCACCCTCTCTCTCTCTGTCTCTCTCTCTATCTCTCTATCTCTCTATCTCTCTGTCTCCCTCTCTCTCTCTCTTTCCCTCTCTCTCTCTCTCTCTCTCTCTATCTCTCTATCTCTCTCTCTCTCTCTCTCTCTCTCTCTCTCTCTCTCTCTCTCTCTCTCCCTCTCTCTCTCTCTCTTTCTGGAATATAAAACACAAATGGCAGTCATCATCCGGTGACCTGCTACTCTTGGTGACATGACACTGGTTACCATGGTGATTGCCCCATTAATAGCCGGCGGGCGCTGACATGTCCACAGGATACGGTTGGGGCTCACGCCGAGAAGTGTGTGTGTGTGTGTGTGTGTGTGTGTGTGTGTGTCTGTGTGTGTGTCTGTGTGTGTGTCTGTGTGTGTGTGTGTAATAAATCTACACTTGAAAAAAATGTGTGAAGTTTGCGTGCGTGTGTGTGTGTTTTCGTGCATGAATGAGGATCCCGATTATTGGTGTGTGTGTGTGTGTGTGTATATGAATAGTGTGTGTGTGTGTGTGTGAATAAGCTTTGTGTGTGTGTGTGTGTGTGTGTGTGTGTGTGTGTGTGTATGTAAGGTACAGTACATGTAACACAAAAGTCAACACACTACTCCAACTGTTTATTTGATCACAGGGAGGGGGCTGTGAGATTGTGTGAGAAGCTTTCAGTACCAGATGGCATGTCCAAATGTGCCGAGTCCCATCTACAATGTGTCAATGACTCTAGATGTATACCCACTATGCCTACCCGTGTGTGTGTGTGTGTGTGTGTGTGTGTGTGTGTGTGTGTGTGTGTGTGATTGTGCCTACCCAGTCACAAAGACGCACAGTTAAACATTATATATCACAAACAAAAGCCCACTCACACATGCTCCTGAGACTAAATTAATCCTTACTTTCCTTCGCAACAACAGTCAGCTCACTGATTTACAAACTAAAGGCCATGGGTGTGAGGTGCGTTCAGTTTGTGTGTGGTGTGTGTGTACGTCTTGTGTGTGTGTGTGTGTGTGTGTGTGTGTGTGTGTGTGTGTGTTGTATGTGTGTACGTCTTCTGTGGTGTGTGTGTGTGTGCACCTGTGTTGCCCTCGCGATCTGATTGGTTGCTGATACCTTGATGCGTCTCCGGGGCTCTGTTCACATAGTTACTGTATCTATGGCTGTGTCTGGGCTCATCATCTCACCAACCACACCCACTCACATTCCCTTTCAACACACACACACACACACACACACACACACACACACACACACACACACACACACACACACTGACACGGACACACGCACGCACACACACACACACACACACACACACACACACACACACACACACACACACACATTCACATTACTTTGCCTTTCAACACACACTATCATCTCACTTACAAAAAGGCAACCTTGCAAGTCTTTTACAAGTCACTACATTTTTTGCTATCATTTTAAAGATGAGAGTGTGTGTGTGTATGTGTTGTGTGTGTTGTATTTGGTTGTGTTGTGTGTGATGGGTGTGGGTTTTGTGCATGGTAGTGTGTGTGTGTGTGTGTGGGCCCATGTAGTTGTGTGCCCGTGCAGTGGTGTGGGGCCTTCTGGTCAACATATGTTGTGTTTGTGTGTGTTTACATATTTGAGTTTAGTGTGTTAGTAATGGTTGTTTGTGTTGCTTGTGTGTGTGTGTGTGTTGTGTGTGTGGCCTCGTGTGTGTGTTGTGTGTGTGTGTGTGTGTTCGTGTTTGTGTGTGTGTTGTGTGTTGTGTGGTGTGTGTTGTGGTGTGTTGTGTGTGTTGTCTGTGTGTGTATGTGTGTTGTGTGTGTGTGTTTCCGTGTGTCAGATGTGTGTGTGTGTGTGTTGTGTCACATGTGTGTGTGTGTGTGTGTGTGTGTGTGTGTGTGTGTTTCCCGTGGTGTGTGTCTCCCTTTGCCTGTGTGTGAGTGAATCTACAGTGAGCTCTGTGAAACCGGCCCGGTGTGTGTGAGTGTCATTGTGAGATATATTCCTCCTCCTATGTATTTTTCATGCTCCATCCCTTGTTTTCTCCCACCATTTTCTGTTCCCTTGACTGTGATCTCTTCTGTGCACACTGGAGCAGAAGTAAGTGTTTTTTCACAGAGCGTATAGGACACACACACACGGGACGATTGTGTGTGTGAAGGAGGAGGAGAGAAGAGAGTGGCAGTGATTTGGAGTGTGTGTGTGTGTGTGGGGATGTGGTGTGCGACCACAGGTATACACACACTCACTCTCCTCGCTCTCAACCTCTCAGGGGCTTCTCCCAACACACATGGCCCCCTTGTTTGCCTGATGTGTGTGTGTGTGTGTGTGTGTGTATTCTGTAGTTTTTCCGTGTGTGTGTGTGTATGTACTTGGGTGTGTGTGTGAGTGTGTATACTCGTGTCCTTGTGTCATTAGATCAAGTGAATGTCTAGGACAATCGTGTAGCCATCAGTCATCCTGCCTGTGTGTGTGTTTCTGACGATTGTATCTGTGTGTGTGTGTGTGTGTGTGTGTGTGTGTGTGTGTGTTGTGTCTGTGTGTGTGTGTGTGTGTGTGTGTGTGTGTGTGTGTGTTTCTGACGATTGTATCTGGGTGTGTGTGTCTGTGTGCGTCTGTGTGCGTCTGTGTGTGTGTGTGTGTGTGTGTGTGTCTGTCTGTGTGTGTCTGTCTGTGTGTGTCGTGTGTGTGTTTCTTACGATTGTATCTGTGTGCCCGTGTGTGTGTGTGGCCGTTGTGTCTGTGTCTTCCCCTGTGTGTGTGTGTGTGTGTGCGTGTGCGTCCGTGTGCCGTGTGTGTGTGTGAGTGTCTGTGTCTTCCCCCTGTGTGTGTGTGTGTGTGTGTGTGTGTGTGTGTGTGTGTGTGTGTGTGTGTGTGTGTGTGTTGCGTCCGTGTGCCCGTGTGTGTGTGTGAGTGTCTGTGTCTTCCCCCTGTGTGTGTGTGTGTGTGTGCGTCCGTGTGTGTGTGTGTGCGTCCGTGTGCCCGTGTGTGTGTGAGTGTCTGTGTCTTCCCCCTGTGTGTGTGTGTGTGTGCGCTGCAGCCTGTCAGTTGGGCTGTGCGTCTTCCTTAAGAACACTCGTCTCCGTAGTGACGGCCAAGGCTTCTCTTTTGACTGTAATCGCTCCTGAAATCTACTTCTCCTCTCCCAGGTCACTCTCACTCTTTTTTTTTCTTCTTTTCGCTCTCGTTCTTTCTCTCGTTCATTTACCTCCGGGTTCCACTGTCAAAAAAAACTGCCCAAACTCCAAACGGCAACGGCTGTACCGAAGTTGACATGTATATATATATTTTTTTTTAAAACTCAAACTAGGCCAAAGTTGAGCGAAAGTCAAGTCAGGGGCTCGATTATAACACACACACCCATTCTGTATAGCCATCGCGTGTTTATGGCGCTTTGAATTTTTTTTTTTCGCTTTGAATACAAATTGAATCACATTATGTAAAGCTCCCCTGGGGACTCAGAAGCGCGGGTGAATAAAATGGCTCATCTTAAATAATCATATTTTGATTTAAACATCGATTTTTGGACGTCTTGATTGGTTAAAAGGTGCTCCGGGGAA
>CM047514.1:6025756-6035756 GCA_026122265.1 Ammodytes dubius
AGAGGGGGCAGAGCTACTCACCGAACAGGGCTTGTTCTTGAAGTCGGTCATAATCCGCAGGCCCTTCCACACTCGTGCAGGGTCACCCATATTGAAATCAGCTTCCACTTTGACCTTATATCGCTGCTTTGCCTCTTTTACAGTCCTTCTTAAGCCATAGGCTGCAACTTTATATCTAGTCATGTCACCTGAAATGATCCCGGCATTGTAAGCGGAAGTCCGAGCTGTTAATGCTGCCTTGACAGTTCCATCTACCCATGGCTTCTGATTTGGGAAGACTTTTATTTTGACAGCCTGTATAGTCTCGCAGTATAGTAGATTGACGTAACTCCCAACCACTTCCGCCATTTCACCGACGTCATCCGAGGACTCACGAAACATTTCCCAATCCACGTTGTCTAACGCGTCTTGGAGCAATGCTTCTGATTGGACCGTCCAGCGTCTGACGTATTTCGACACTGTTGCTTCACGCAGTATTTTCTGTTTATATTTTGGTAGAAGGAAAATTGACACGTGATCCGATTTCCCGAAAGCAGGTAAAGAGACAGCTTTGTAACTGTCCTTAAACACAGTATAGCAGTGATCTAATGTGTTTTCTCCGCGAGTCGGAAAGTTAATATGTTGTTTAAATTCTGGCAGGCCCTTTGAAAGCTTTGCTTTATTAAAGTCCCGAGGATGATAAAGGCAGCTGACGGATGGCGAGACTGTTGCATGTTTATCACCTCCTGCAACTCAGATATGGCAATATCTGTATCAGCGTGAGGGGGAATGTAGACCGCCGTGGTGATGATTGCTGTGAACTCACGGGGCAGGTAGTGTGGACGGTACATGATAGTCAGGTGTTCCTGGTGGGGAGAACAGCCAGTGGAGAGGACGGAGGTATTCCTCGGATCACACCATTTCTTGTTTGTCATGAGACAAACTCCGCCGCCTTTGGATTTCCCGGAATCTTCGGTTCTATCCATCCGAGCGATGTGGAAGTGCTCGGCTGGTGTGACCGAGTGGTCCGGTATAGAAGGTGTCAACCAGGATTCGGTGAAACATAAGATGTTGCAGTCTCTGATGTCCCGCTGGAAAGTAATCCGTGCCCTGATATCATCCATCTTATTTTCCAACGACTGGACATTCGCGAGCAGAATACTGGGCAACGGAGGATTATATGCTTTGCTTCTCAGTCGGTTCCGGATTCCACCACGTTTCCCTCGGTGTTTCTTGAACCGTCTCCTGTATTTAGTCCCGGTCTTGGGTTTGCTTACCCGGAGGATCTCAGCTGGGAACGTCGGCGTGGTCGCAAGAGACGCGCTAATATAAGGTGAGTACTGATCTCTGATCTCTAAAAGCATTTGGTGATCATATATGATTAGACCAAAAGTTTGATCCGTAAAACCAATTAGAAAAACGAAAACTACAGGTAAAATGCACAGTCTAAACAGAGCGACCCCGACGGCGTCTGGGCACAGCCGCGCCATCTTGAGTTTTGCAGTATTAGATTAGATGTGTAGCTCCTTCCACACTAAAAGTTATGACCGGATGTAGCAGAAGGGCATCCAAGGATTTTTGAGCATACTGCGTCTGACCACATGTATTGGGGGGCATCCTAAATCTTTTCCTACTATACTAAATATCAGGAGGGAAGGGTGGAGAATGCATACTCACCCTCCTTCTCATTCGCAGTGTGTGCAAATTCATTTTATTCTTTATTTTTATATCATTAAAGATGCCGTGTGTAATATGTGAACATTTAATACATTGTACACACTGCAACTTTAAGGCATAAAACATTGTCTAATGTTGCCCCGGGGTAGACAGAGGGGATAATAATGTGTTTGCGTGAGTGTGATGTATGTTAAGTGGAACCAGCTAATCTTTATTTATCTCGTGATCTTTATTCATTATTGTGTCATAGGAGACACAGTGCTCTTCTCCTCTGTTTCCCTCGCTCCCTCGTTACCACCTCCGTTCTCTCCCTCCCCCGCTCCTAATGTGTACTTTCTTTCCTCCTCTCTCTCTCCCTCCCCCCTCTGTCTCTCTCTCTGTCTCTATCTCTCTCTCTCTCTCTATCTCTCTCACTATTCATTCTATTGTTATTTCCATCTACATCCCCCCATTCACCTACTTAGTCTATTTCTACTGTCCCATGGGTAATGCTACTGAGAAGCTATTCTTCCCAAAATCGTATTCTTTATATGAAACGTATGAAAATCAAAACAAATGTGTGTGTGTGTTGTGTGTGTGTGTGTGTGTCTGTCTAACTGTGTGTGTGTGTGTGTGTGTGTTGTGTGTGTGTGTGTGTGTGTGTGTGTGTGTGTGTGTGTGTGTGTGTGTGTGTGTGTGTGTTGTGTGTGTGTGTGTGTGTGTGTGTGTGTGTGTGTGTGTGTGTTTTGTGTGTTGTGTGTGTGTGTGTGTGTGTGTGTGTGTTTATAGTTTCTGTATAAAAAAACATCATAAAATTCATAACTTCAGAGATATTCCTTGTTTTATGAATTTTTTTTTAAAGTATTCCCATCCGGAATGAATGAGCCCTGCTTGTTTTTTTTTTCTTAATTTTGACTCGGGACATAAAAATCCTGAGATAAAGCTATGTGCCAGCTTGCAGTGTCCTCACCTGTCAAAACAAACTGAGTTATAAAAGGCAGCGTTTGACAGAGATGGGACCCAAACACAAAGACAGCGCATACTTGAAACTTGAAAGACAAAATAGGCGTCGCAAGATCCTGTCACTCAATGTGTATACACAAGGGACTTGGTGACAACGCGTGGAAAGTTTTAAACAATGCCGAGTGTGTGTGTGTGTTAGTGTGGCTGTGTGTGTGTGTGTGTGTGTGTGTGTGTGTGGGGGGGGGGGGGGGGGGGGGGGGGTGACTGTCATATGAATAATTGTCAGCTCATTACAGCTGCCACTCTCGGGAAGCATTTTGAACAATAAACAGCGTCTCTCTCAGTTTTCCTCCATTGCCTTCGCTAAGTCCTCAGCCCTTCTGTTTCTTCATTTTCTGGATTACCATCTCTACTGTTGCCCATATCAATATCAATTTGTATTTAGTGTATAGTGTATAGTGTATACATACTGTCTATATTTAGTTTATATAGTGTTGTCACAATACCAAAATGTTTGTTTCGATATTGGTACCAATATGAATTGTGATTATTTTCGATACTTTTCAAAATAGATGGGAAACACTTTAGCAGCAGGCCTAAATAGTTTGAGTTACTAGTTTAACCTAAAACTATTTTAAAGAGACTGATTAGATATAGGACTACAGTAGGTTAAGTCATAGGCTAGTATATAGTGGAAAAAAAACTGGTAATATTTTTTCTAACCTTTTTAAATACTTTGATACCTATGTACTTGTTTAGTTATTGTATACCGTGCAAGCCTAACCCTTAACTATCTCTATCTGTCGCCCCCCACACACATCTGTTGAGACTGACTTGTGTGCGATTGTCGTGATTGAATCCATCATTGTGTGTGTGTGTGTGTGTGTGTGTGTGTGTGTGTGTGTGTGTGGTGTGTGTGTGTGTGTGTGTGTGTTGTCTGTGTGTGCCTGTTTAACCACCCGGCCTGACAGTGACGTCTGTATTCGCCAAAATATTTAGTGTTTGGTTGGCTTCCTCCTGCTTCCGCGCGCCTAACAATAGACTCCTTAATTAGCTCCGTTAATCTTGCTCTCCGTCTGTTGTTGCTTTTCTCTTCTGCGCTCCGCCTCTCTTTCTCTCTTTCTCTCTTTCTCTCCCCTGTGTTTCTGTGTTACTGTGCTGTGGGAACCAGGGCTAAATATACACACAGAGCAGCACAGGGAGGCAGGAGGCAGGAGAGATCGTTTGGAGTTTTTTTTGCAGAAGAAGAAGTGCCGAAAAGTGTCAATTGAAAGGAGCGCCGGGTAGGGTGCAAATATAGAATAATAGAGGTGAATAAAAGATATAGCGAGGAAAAATAAAAGGCTTTTGGTTATCTCTTGGCCTTTTAAGTGAGGTTGAAAATGGCTCAGACGGGGTGTGTGTGTGTGTGTGGGTGGGGGGGGGGGGGGGGTAGATGTGTGTGTGTGTGGGGGGGGGGGGGTGTAGATGTGTGTGTGTGTGTAGCAAGCAGGGTGGAGAATAGGAGAGATACCAAAATGATTGTCTTTATTTGGTACCAATATAAATTTCAATCTGTTTCGATACTTTTCCAAAATGAAAAATATTTTGAAGAGACTGGGATTAGATATAGCCTATCATTGGACTATAGCCGATCATTGGACTATACGATAAGTAAAAGGCCAATAAGAAAATAATTTGTCTTCATTTGAAGTATGAAAGAAATGCTGACAGTGTAAATTGAAAGGAGCGACAGACAGTGCACATATAGCATTAAGAGGAGAATAAAAGGCATATAACGCCTTTGGTTATCTGTTGCCCTTTTATGCGAGTTTGAAACGGCTCAGACTGTGTGGAGGTGGATGGAGGTGTGTGTGTGTGTGTGTCTGTGTCTGGGTTGAGGGGTGTGTGTGTGTGTGTGTGTGTGGAGGTGTGTGTGTGTCTGTGTCTGTGTGTGGGTTGGTGTGTGTGTGTGTGTGTGTGTGTGTGTGTGTGTGTGTGTGTGTGTGTGTGTGTGTCTGTGTATGTGTGTGGGTAGGAGGGTTGGTGTGTGTGTGTGTGTGTGTGTGTGTGTGTGTGTGTGTGTGTGTGTGTGTGTGTGTGTCTGTGTCTGTGTGTGTGCCAGTGTGTGTGTGGAGGTGGGTGGAGGTGTATGGTGTGTGTGTGTGTGTGTGTGTGTAAGGTAGAGAGAGATTGGAGAAGAGGAGAGGTACCAAAATGATTGTCTCGATATTTGGTACAGATATGAATTTCAATATTTTTCAATGCTATTCCAGAGAGACTGAGATTAGATATAGCCTATCATAGCACTATAGGTTAAATCAAAGGCCAATAAGAAAATAATTTGTTTTCATTTGAAGTATGAAAGAAACGCTGAAAGTGTAAATTGAAAGGAGCGACAGACAGTGCACATATAGCATTAAGAGGAGAATAAAAGGCATAGTGGAAAAAAGCCTTTGGTTATCTGTTGCCCTTTTATGCGAGTTGGAAACTGCTCAGACTGTGTGTGTGTGTGTGTGTGTGTGTGTGTGTGTGTGTGTGTGTGTGTGTGTGTGTGTGTGTGTGTGTGTGTGTGTGCGTGCAAGAGAGAGAGAAGGAAGGGTAGAGAATAGAGAATAGCAAAGAAAAACGGATAAAGTCGTCTTCCCCCCTTTCATCTGGGAGCACCTGCCTGTACGACCTACTTTCTTTCCTCTGTTTGTTCTGTGACAAAACACTTTCACCTACACACAGACCCCCAGGCATAGCATTTTAACGCTGGCTAGGTAGACGCTGGCATCTCATTCACTCTGCCGAAAAGAAAATCCTATTTTTTTCAGCTCTGGAAAAAATTTAGAGACCACTCCAAATGTTCAGTGTCTCTCGTGATACTATGTATAGGCATATGTTTGAGTAGAATGAACATTTTGGTTTTATAATATAAACTACTGACAACATTTCTACCAAATTCCAATAATGTTTTTGTCATTAAGAGAATTTTTCAATAAGTAATGTAGAGATGAAGATTTAAGAAAAATCCAGACTGGTCTCTTAATTTTTTCCGGAGCTGTATACTGCCGTTCCCTTTAGACTGCACCACCATGTCAATCAGTGCTTCAAAAAGGAGGGCAGAAAAACACAAAAATTTAAGTCCAAAAAAATCAGTTCAAGCCTTTCCTTTGGGAGGGGAAAAACTGATGAAAAAGATATGAAAGAAGCAAAGTTACTTCCAAATTGTGTGTGTGTGTGTGTGTGTGTGTGTGTGGTGTGTGTGTGTGTGTGTGTGTGTGTGTGTGTGTGTGTGTGTGTGTGTGTGTGTGTGTGTGTGTGTGTGTGTGTGTGTGTGTGTGTGTGTGTGTGTGTGTGTGTGTGTGTGTGTGTGTGTGTGTGTGTGTGAGTGTGTGTGAGGGGGTGGGGGGGGGGGGATTTCATTTCTGTAGAACCGTCTCATCTTCCATCCGTTTTTCAGCATTGTCAGATAATCAATGTCATATCTCTTTGGGAAAGGTTATGAACAAAAGTGCTAGCTGTGGCGCCCACGGTTACGTTACAGTTTGAGGTAGGTGTGTGTGTGTGTGTGTGTGTGTGTGTGGTGTGTGTGTGTGTGTGTGTGTGTGTGTGTGTTGTGTGTGTGTGTGTGTGTGTGTGTGTGTGTGTGTGTGTGTGTGTGTGTGTTCCGTGTCCCCTGTGAGGTGAAAGCCAGGAGGGGCTGAGTCATGTCTTATTCACTTAGGGAGACAGATGGAGACGCAGGTGTGTCGATTTTCTACAGTACTGTGTGTGTGTGTGTGTGTGTTGTGTGTGTGTGTGTGTGTGTGTGTGTGTGTGTGTGTGTGTGTGTGTGTGTGCGTGTGTGTGTGAGGGTTAGTAAACCCATATGCCTCAACACGGCTACAGTATTTCTGCAGTGTTGTATACGTGTATCACTTTTTTTTACTGTTTAGTTAGTTGAGGAAATAGTGTTGCAGTGTTTACTTATCCCAGTTTATTGGTTTTGATCTATCTGACATTTCAGTCTGGTGGACTTTTGTGGAGGGTATTGGGTTTTTTCAAATGCAGCCTTTACTGAATTTTTTATTTTTCTTAGAATTTCATGGATGATGTAACATATAACAGAAACCTTCCTACCAACTTTCCGAGGTTAACTTGGGCTGCGACTGACAATTTATTTCACTTTTTCGGATATCAATAATTGGACAGTCACACCCCCACCTCATGTTGCTGTGGCCCAGCTGTGCCAGGGAGAAAAAGTAAAACTGGATATGAACTTTTAACTGTTATTTTTTTCTTTGAACATCATTTTTGCTCAGGGCTCTAAAATGTAAGCTATACAATAGTCACGTAAAGATACTTTTAAACTGTCCCTTTCTTTTTTTCTATTCTACATACTACATCCGACCATACAAAGAATCTAGTTAGCATGCATAGACATTCAATTGGAATATATTTTTACTTATTTATTTCATCATAACATCGCGCCTTGATCTTGCCTCTTGCTTTTATATCCGTCTCATCCCACTTGTTTTAATACGGAGGCTCCACTTCACTTCCGGTGCGTACTGGATTGTGGGTCAGAATCACCCAAATAGCATGCTGATTTCAACACTAAAAAACCTCGACGGTTGTAGTAGACATCCGGGTATTTTTAAGCATACTAAATCCGACTACAAGAATTGGGACACATCCTAAATCTTTTTTCTCCCATACTAAATAGCAGAAACTATGGGGGGTTGGAATTCAGCCTACATGACATGATTTAATGATGGAGCATTTGGCAACACTACATGACAGTGCACTGTGGGGGGGACATACCCATCCACTGACACAGGGAATTTATGGTTAGTAAATTATAAAAAGACCACGTCAAGGTAATTCATATCAACAGAGGACATCAATCTGTCAACACGTGTGATCTAAAAACAGGGGCAAGCTGTCACTGCTGCATGCTTTTGATTGGTCTGCAAAGATGCAACCAAAACGGATAACTCATACCCCACTTAGGTTTTTGCAGATTGAAGGCAGGATCGGCCATACTTTTTTTTAAATGTTTGTGCGGATGCTGTTGGAGACACACAGAGAGAGAGAGAGAGAGAGAGAGGAGAGAGAGAGAGAGAGAGAGAGAGAGGGAGAGAGAGAGAGAGAGAGAGAGAGAGAGAGAGAGAGGAGAGAGAGAGAGATGAGAGGAGAGAGAGAGAGAGAGAGAGAGCTTTCTCTTATAGTTTTACTTTTTAACTTCACTGCCTTTAAGCTGACTAAATCTGATCCCTTCTGTCTAGACCCGGAAGTGTCTTACACCGTAGTTTGTGACATTTAATTTTAAAGTTGCTACGAGGAACTTTTGATCATTTCTGAAACAGTCTAATTGTTCCTCTTATGATCATGAATTACATGTAACAACAAACGAGACCATCAGTGCAAAGAATGCTTTTTGATATAGTTTTTCTTAATGCCTTTGTCATGGGTATATTTGCTCACCCAGGAACTACAGATGGCGTAGTCAAAACACTAACCGCTTTTGTCCAAAGGGGGTTTCAAGAATTAACAAAAACTGAAAGTTCCTTGGAGCACCTTTTTAATTTAATGTGATCTTCACTGGCTTTAGGCTGACTAAATCTGACCTCTCTGTCTAGACCCGGAAGCATCTCACACTAGTTTAATTTTAAGTTTAATACAAACATTGTATTTTGTCTTTATCAACGTCATTGTTGTGCATAATAAAAAAAAATAAACTTCCTCCTCTTATTTTATGTATCTCCCGTGGCCCTAACAATCTTATCAGCCGAATAAAGTTGGGAGCACCAAAAGATTATTTTTCGGACCGTTAAACTTTGCATTGGCCCGTTCGTCAAGGGCAACCTGATATCTTTTACTTTTTGGTATGGATTTCCTGTCTGTGAAGGACAGAGGGTCCTTGCTGTTCTGAGCTAATTGGCTGTGCCCTGTACGGCCCAGGGTCTTGGCTGTGGCACTGCAACTGCTTTTGGAAACACTCCACCTTCTCCGCCTCCTCCTCCTGCCTCTCCCTCTCTCCCTCTCTCCCTCTCTCTCTCTCTCTCTCTCTCTCTCTCTCTCTCTCTCTCTCTCTCTCTCTCTCTCTCTCTAGATTTGCCAGTTAGTTTGATAAGCTTTATTTTTCCACCAGCTGTGTCCTCTAAAGTGTGTGTGTGTGTCTTACTATTTTTTTTCCATGTGGGACTTACAGCCTTGGTGGACAAATAAGGCCCACAATGTGCTACAATGAAGCTTAACAATAGTTTATTATGCTCTTGTTTACACACACACACACACACACACACACACACACACACACACACACACACACACACACACACACACACACACACACACACACACACACACACACACACACACACACACACACACACACACACAGAGGCACACACACACACACACACACAGTCAACATTTAATTAACGGCAAAAAATGGCAATTGTGGCTTCATGTTTACAGCCCAACAATACACTCTGGATGCAAATGCAACCTCATCATTCGCTATGATTGCAGAGCAGTGCCCTAGAAATAAACAAACACAATGGCCCAACTAGAACACACACACACACACACACTAACACACACAAACACACACACCGGCACACAGGCTGACACACAGCCATCAGTAGTAATGCACTGACCTCCCTAGCCATGGCCTGCAATAGTCAGATACAGAGCTGCTTGGTGGCACCAGCCTCCACTAAATCTTACCAGAAAACACCACAGTTATAAGGCAATCCATCTCCAGGGAGATTTATAGTATTATAGCAACGACTGCCATACGACAGATCAAACACATTTTCCCATGAGCACTTGGCTGTGATGGCCAAGCCTGAGAGTGCACTGGCCCTGTGAAGGATTAGACTGCGAAAAATGCAAATGATGGTCCTTCAAAAACCATCCCAACAGTTGCTTCAGTTTGTGTTTAGACTGTAAAACATGGGATCCTTCATAGACTTAAAGGTCACTTTTTATGCACTTTTTCTTGGGGTTTTCAACATTATATGGGTTCCCGGTGTGACTAGAGACTCCCAAAGTATGAGAAAAAAACAACCCTCTCTTGTTCTCCTCCTCCACCTTTTAAAAAAAAACCTGTGTTCAATCACCATGTTCAGATTTGTTCACCCATATGATGTCACAAGGGGAGAAGCAACGCCCCCCTCATAGCCGACCTGGGCTTTTTAGAAGGCGGGGCTTAAAGAGACAGGCTCTAAAACGGAGCGTTTCAGACAGAGGATACAAATATTTGAGATTCAAACTTACATTTTGAACCTGAAAAGGAGCATAATACGTGACCTTTAAGTTCACTAATGAATCCTTAAAAGCTTACAGGTTATCGTCACTATAAAGATATGACATTTGAACATCATATAGACACTTATTATGCAACACAGACACAGAAACACACACACAGTGAGATCATACTGGGTTA
>CM047514.1:6043256-6053256 GCA_026122265.1 Ammodytes dubius
TGCTGCAAAGGCACCTCTTCCATTACCTAATTGATTTTACAGTAACGACTCCTGGCCTGTACATTAAAATCAAATGGCTGTGCAGATACAGTTAACGTTACACACATTACGTCAGGTCTGCGAGGTAAAATATTCAGTATGAAAAGTCACAGAGGACGAGGGTGAAACTTGTTTGGCGACTGTGGCTCAGGTGGTAGAGCGGGTCGGCCGATGATCGAAGGGTTTAGCGGTTCGATCCCCGTCCTGCCACTTGTGTCAAGGTTGTTGTGTCCTTGGGCAAGACATTTCACCCACCTTGCGTTGTGTGAATGTTGATAGTTAGCCTGCAATCGGTGTATGAATATGTGTGTGAATGGTAACGTGGGAATGGGAACAGGTCTCTCCCTTGTAAAAAGAGTCTTCAGTCTCAATGGGATTTACCTGTATAAATTAAGGTTAGAGAGAGTTTGGTCTCCAGGCAAAGCTGCATTATTACCTATATGTAGATAAATGCTTTAAATTTGAGTCACTCTTTGTCACAACTTATATTTACCGAGCGTTTCACACAGGCATTTATGAGTGACTACTAACTCTGTGTTTATAATACTAATTTATATCCGAATACTAATACTAAATAGCTTGACATTAAAGCTGGGGTATGTGATTTCTGATTGGTCAAAGTCAACATGAGCTGTACACTTTGACCAATCAGAGCGAGGCTCCGATTCTCTGTTCTTATTGGCTGTTGGGACTGTCCATTCACTTTGGCACGACTTTGTTGGTGTAGAGCGTGTCAGGGAGGGACCATAGGGGAGGGACCAAAGAGAACAAGTGAAGCGGTTGAGGTATTTGAATTCGAATCTCTATCCCAACTGCCGTTTTTTCCCCAAATCCTCCACCTGCAGCTTTAATTAAGTGCGCATCTACAATAATCAAATACTCATTACAAAATAAGCTAGAGTACAGACAAGAAATCCTCAATTTATATTTATTAATTATTTATGACTGGCATGTGTGAGTGACTGTAATCTGCTTTATCAACACTGTGGAGGCGTATAGATTAATGTGATGGATTCAGGCCAGACAACATGAACACACAACCCACCAACTGTCATCAGAGTCAATTAAAACTTATCCCTATATGCAAAATGCTGATTAGTGGAAGTGCACCAGTCAAATTAGATATTTCAAACATCATCAGACCTATGAGAATAGCATAGACGTAACAGCAAATATAAAAAGCTATGGTTACATTCCCAGATGTGCAAAATAATATCAGAGGTAAAAATTAGACTGTTTCAGAAATATTTAAAAGTTATTCGTAGCACCTTTAAACACTGAATGCAAAATGTTTTCAATTATTTCTGTGTATCTATTTTATGAATAGTTCCCCTTTGTGTGTGTGTGTGTGTGTGTGTGTGTGTGTGTTGCGTGCGTGCGTGCGTGCGTGCGCATGTGTGTGTGTGTGTGTGTGTGTGTGTGTGTGTGTGTGGTGTGTTGTGTGTGTGTGTGTGTATGTCACAGGAATTAGACATACAGTTATTGTGACCAAATAGCAAAGCTTGGCTGTCATGCTTAGTGAAATGGTTCAACAATGGTGAATAGAATTATGAAAAGTATTTTTGAAATCATAAGCGACAAAGCTCCTTGACGTACAGTAAATTGCCAGAGAATTATGTTCAATAATAGGAACCATCCATCACTCATAGTAAGACGCGAATTGAGAAGAAAAAAAAACTTTTTCAGTGCCTTTACATTTCTGACTGCGGGCTTTAAAGAGCCTACTTCACCGGTGGGAATATGAAGGCGTATTGAAACTCTGAGATCATATGTAGTATAAATGTGCAAAACATTTGGAAATTGGTTCATCCTAGCCTGAGAAAAGTGCAGAAAGAGTGTTTTATGGTTTCACTGTCAACCCTACATTTATTTTACTAGTGTGACATCACACTAGTAAAGATCTAGGGTTAGGATTAACAGGACAGCTGGGCATGGGAAGACTGAGGAAAGACTGAGGGAAGAAAAACCTCATTCTCTATATTATAATAGCGATTTTATAATGATAGAACGCCGGTTCCATATGGGTGAAGTATTCCTTTAACCTTGGCTTTCTCAACTCATACATAAACTCCTTCATATGTACAGTTTACACTTCTCTTTGCTTGTTACGCTTTGCAATCGTCAATGATAACACTTTGTTTTACCGTGACCATCTGAGCAAAGATTGAATACAAATTATACCATGCAACTCTGAATCGGAAAGAGAGTCCGCTGGCTGATACCATATGTATAAAATCACCGCACGCTGATTTGTGCTTCCCGCTGCTTTTGAAAATTACTGCTTTGTTGCAAATAAATTAGACTCTTAGATAAAAATACACAGAATTTGCAGTCAAGAGTCCAATGTTCCGCTGTGTTGGTGGGAGTGAAAAAAAACACTTTTCTTCCATTAAGATCTCAGACTGAACCCAAGAGATAGAACATGAAGATATTACGATCAGCGTCACTTAATTATAAAACTCTACCGCCCCCCCCCCCTCCTGCCTCTATACCTCCTTTTTTTCTCCTCTCTCCTTCCCCTCCTTTCATTATTCTTCACACACCATCAAATGCACTCACATCACACACTCACTCACTCACTCACTCACTCACTCACCTCACTCACTCACTCACTCACTCACTCACTCACTCACTCACTCACTCACTCACTCACTCACTCACTCACACCACCACACATCAGGCACCAAATTATACCAATTTTTTTTCTCCTCTTTCCTTCCCCTCGTTCATACCCCCCCCCCCTTATCGCTCCCTCCATCTCTGCGCTTAGTCGAGCCTGCCACCGTTCCATTAATCTCCCCAACAGATTGCCTCTATTAATTAGTCTAACACTTCCCATCTTGCATGTAATATTCTGAGGTAATGGAGATATTACGAGGGATAAGGACATTTTCTGCAGACACAATCACTTTTAATTACCTGCTAGATTAAATATATAGACCCCCACCCCCCTCCTCTCCTCTCTTACCCTCTTCTGCCTGGCTGAGGGCCAAGAATACATCACTAAGTTTTTTTTTCTTTTTTTTCTTGCTATTAAATTCGAGGATGACACATTTTCTCCTGAGGGAAATTGAAAGTGATTTGACTCCATTGATGACTTTAAAACGTTGCTAAAAACTCACTCTCTTCACGCCGGCTTTCAGTACAAGTTGAGCTTGATATATTTTATTATGCTCCTATTTATTGAGTTTGATTGTGTTTAAGTTACACCTAGTTTGTAACGCTGACCATACTGAGACATACAGAGGAGTTTATGTGAGCTGAATGTAACGACAAAAAAGTTACTGACACTATTAGCTTTAGCTGAGAAAAAAAATGAACTTACAAGAAACAGGCATAGAAACCATTGGCGAAACGACTCGAGGCATTCTGGAGAATGCAACCTTAATCTGTTTCCATTTGGAACCTGTACTTTTATTTATTTAATGTTTCTATTTCTTTTCATCGCTTTTAAATGTCTTCTAGATGTGTTTTATGTAATTTTAATCTTGCCATGTTTAAGCACTTTGAGTGGCTTGTGTTTGAATTGTGCTATAGAAATAAACTTGGCCTGCCTTGTCTTGCCTTCGTGGAATTCCCTTTTCAAGACTCCATCAAGTATTTAACATGGATGTGAACCCTGGCCCTCCGTTCAATAAAAACTGCCACTGAATTGGACTTGACTTTGTTCTTTTTTTTTTAATATATACAACAACCACTAAAGAGTTTCTGTCACCCGGGGCACAGAGCATGAATTAGTTTGTAAGATTACTTTGCGAGAAATGTCTTGTAATAGATGAGAGCCCTATTGTACTGCTGACAGGCTAATGCTTTACCCCCATGGAGGAACCTATTAAAAGTACATTCTCTGTTCTCTTATGGCCAGGAAATACACCTTTTATGGGGAAATATAACTGAAAAACGACCTGTGAAATATGTAGCATTTTTAATAGAGGAAGAGAGAGGGGAGAGAGAGAGAACGAGGAGAGAGAGAGAGAGAGAGAGAGAAGAGAGAGAGAGAGATGCAGAGGGAACTGAAGAATAGCAGGTGGTTGGGGCATAAGGGTTTTCTTTTTAAGTACCCCCCTTCTCATTTAATATAAAGCACTGCTCTGATTTAACTGTCAAATTATGCATAAGGACCATGAAACATTGACCTGTCTAATGAGTCTCTAGTGGGCATAACAAGAGAGAGGGTTGCGGGGGTTAATACTATGGGACCCGTTATCGCTAAAGCACTCGCCCGTGTCACTTTGATGTCCCACATTATAATTCCTTCTTTCCCCCTTGTTTAACTCTGGGTATAATGTTAATTGTCTTCCCTTTCGCTTTGAGTTAAGTTTATTTATCAATTCACACAAGGTACATACAAATTTGTCTTTTCGCATATCCCCTCTCAAGTTACCACACTCCAGAGGGGGTCAGAGCGCAGGGTCAGCCATAGTACAGCGCCCATGGAGCAGTTTGGGGTTAAGTGCCTTGCTCAAGGATACAATGGTAGAGATGGTGGGCACCGTAGATGTAATACCAGCCACCACTAGTTTTACTACTAACACCCTCCTGTCCAGTGCCGGGGATCCAACCAGCGACCTCCATATGGTTACTGGTTGGCCGGTTACTTTCTTCCCCATTCAAATAGTTTCCAGATGAACAACCGTCCCCTCTGTACACTAGCAAACCCAGGCACTACACACTGAGCCAATGAAGTCTTAAAAGGAGCCACAGCCCCAAATCTGAAAACAAACTAATTCTGTCGGCACTGCAGGGGCTCTGCTTTGTACTGTTATTGCTCAATACTGCAAACACACACACACACACACACACGCACACAGGCACGCAGCACGCACGCACACACACACACACACACACACACACACAACACTCTCTCTCTCCTCTCGCTCTTAGTTGTCCACCAATGTTGATGATGACGTCCATTTACCTTACACACACACATACACATCAAACACAGATATGCTACAACCGTACAAAGTCTTGCAGCAAAAGTTAAAGTTCCAGAAGTGACTATCGTATAGTCATTATAGGGTTCCTTTCGGTTCCCCGTTGTTCATTTCAAAATCGCCAAGAGAGTAAATTCTCCTGGGAAGAGAAGGCGTATGGACTTGAAAAAGATATACCAAGGTCAGGTCAAACACTCCTCTCCCCCTGAGTCTGTGTGTGTGTGTGTCTGTATGTGTGTGTTGTGTGTGTGTGTGTGTGTGTGTGTTGTGTGTTGTGTGTGTGTGTGTGTGTGTGTCTGTGTCTGTGTGTGTCAGTGTCTGTGTGTGTGTGTGCGTGCAGTGTCAGTGTCTGTGTGCATGTGTGAGTGTGTGTGTGTGTGCGTGTCTGTCTGTCTGTCTGTGTCTGTCTGTCTGTTCTGTCTGTCTGTCTGTGTGCGTGCGTGCATGTGTGAGTGGTGAGTGTGTGTGAGTGTCTTGTGTGTGTGTGTGTGTGTGTGTGTGTGTGTGTGTAGAGTGTGTGTGTGTGTGTGTGTGTGCGTGTCTCTGCTCCCTCCTTTCTCTCTCACCGGTGGATATATGGCCTTGAGGGCAGTGATTATTCATGAGGGACGAAGTGTAGACTAGACTAATCTATTCGCAATGAAGAACAGATAAGCTGCTGTATAGTGTGTGTGCTCCTTTACTACGGGAATAAATTACAATAAAATTTAAAGTTACAGGCACGTATTCTACTCGCGGATACTTGCAGATATAGTTCACTATATATCTAACCTTTGAGATAAGTTCATAAAGTATTCTTTGCTGCGCCCTTTGTAAAAGAGACTATGGCTAAGACTATTACTGAATATATAAATACATACATCATCTACATCACTGTCTAATTGTTTCAATTATTTTTCTCCTCTATCATTTGTTTTTATATATTTTTTGCATTCTATATTGTGTATGTATTGTTGTTTTTGCTTTGCATTTCTTTGACTCGACATCATTGCAAATGAGGGTCAACTCCTCAATTGATCTCTCGAGTATAAATACAAGTTAAATGAAAAAAAAAAAATAATTAAATAAAGCTTAAAAATTGCTAAATCATTTTCTGGTGAAAGTCTGAATGCAATAAGTACAAAAGGATCAAAACAGACAAGTAATATTCACTGAATATATCATCTTAACAGTGCACAAATAAGGCAAAAAAAAAACTTCAATTATTTCATCCCATCCGTATTTGCATATTGCATTGGAATAGCACAACAAGAAAATACTGAGATGGATGAAATCGACTGTTACATTTCTTATTAATAATATTAATAATTCAATTATCTCTGAGTTTCTACAGTTTAAAAGAACATTTACACAAATTACTTGCTTATGTATTTATTCATACAGAAGCCATACTGACTGCTATATTGTATCATTGTCTCTCTTGTCTGTAGTGTTAGGAAATGTCTCGTCTGTTTGTATGTCTGGGCCTGTGCACTGTTATCTGTTCACCACGGATAGTAGGAAACGTTTTCTCTATTCCCTTATATGTCTTGTACATGTGAAGGTATTGACAATGAAGCTGACTTGACTTTTTTTTCCTTTAACCTTTATTTATTACAGGGAAATCCCATTGAGACCGAAGACTCTTTTGCAAGGGAGACTGTTTTCCTTTCCACGTTACCATTACACACACATTCATACACGATGCAGGCTAACTGTCGACATTCACAATAGCAAGGTGGGTTAAGTGTCTTGCCCAAGGACACATACCATGACACAGGTGGCAGGCGGGATCGAACCTCCAACCTTCGATCATTGGCCGACCGCTCTACCACCTGAGCATCAGTCGACTTGACTTGACTTGACCAATCGATGGATGATGAGACCCCTCATTTGTGCTTTTCTTAGAGATATAACCTCTCTACCTTTGTTACATTACATTACATGTCATTAGCGACACTTTTATCCAAGCATTTATCCTTACAAACACACACATCAACGCATGCACACACACACACACACACCACACACCAACACACACACACACACACACACACACCAACTCAAGACAATGGAGGCGGCGTACCTTTCTTAGACCTTTATATGTATGGAGGATGCTGTGGTGATGTGTTATCTCTTAAAAACCCATCTCTCTCTGGACCGTTACCCGCTGATGGTATTAATAGGAGATCTTTGCTTCAGGCCTCAATAATCATTTCAGACCATTATCCCGAGCAAAGTTAAGCTTTCCCAGTTTAACCGAGCACATCTCCGCCGCCTCCCTGTCACTGTGTGTGTGTGTGTGTGTGTGTGTGTGTGTGTTTTGTCTCTGTGTGTGTGTGTGTGTGTGTGTTGTGTGTGTGTGTGTGTCTGTCTGTGTGTGTGTGTGTGTGTGTGTGTGTGTGTGTGTGCATTCCAGTGTGTGTGTGTGTGTGTGTTTTTTTTGTCTGTGTGTGTGTATGTGCATGTGTGTGTGTGTGTGTGTGTGCAGGCGTTTGAGCGTGTGTGTGCGTGTGTGTGAATGTGTGTGTGTGCCATCAGTAACAGTCTCTAAGGGCAAACTGAGTTAATGGGGGGTATAGACAGAAGTCTGAATGGGGTTTGGTTATGTTACTGTAACATATGGGGCAGAGACGCTACGCTGCATGGCAACAAAAACTGTTGGGGTCTATCTATTCATTAGCACCTAACTGCACACTTCTTCTTTTAAACTATCGCACACTTTGCCCAAATGTTCTTGTCTTGTTTAGTGTAGAATAACTTTCTCGCTCAGTTCTCAATCTCCTTATTCGTGTGTGTGTGTGTGTGTGTGTGTGTGTGTGTGTGTGTGTGTGTGTGTTGTGTGTGTGTGTGTGTGTGTGTGTGTGTGTGTGTGTGTGTGTGTGTGTGTGGTGTGTGTGTGTGTGTGTGTGTGTGTGTGTGTGTGTGTGTGTGTGTGTGTGGTGTGTGTGTGTGTGTGTGTGTTGTGTGTGTGTGTGTGTGTGTGTGTGTGTGTGTGTTGTGTGTGTGTGTGTTTGTGTCGTGTTATAACTTTCTCAACACAGCTCTCAATCTGCTTATTTGTGTGTTTGTGTATGTGTGTGTGTGTGTGTGCGTGTGTGTGTGTGTGTGTGTGTGGTGTGTGTGTGTATAATTTTCTCGACACAGCTCTCAATCTCCCTATTTCCCTCCTTTAAAAAAAGCAATGGAGCGACTATAGACCGAACACTGTCTTTGCTGTTAAGGCTAAACGCACAGAATTCAATACCTAGTGTACTATAGGCCTTAAGTGGCAGTGACGTCGAAGCACAGTTTTCTAGATCTAACAAAGACTAGAAATGGCCTGATCAATGAAACAGTGGGTCTTTAAACATGGTATTATTCATGTACAATAGAATACGGCTTCAAGGATTTTCAAGCACATGGTTGTGTGCCGTTATACAATAGTCAAAACCTGACAGAATGCCAGGCAGACAGTGAGGGGAACTGGGATCGGAATATTTTATAATCCGGTACTTTTCATGATATTATTTTACCTAAAACCTCAACAAAATCTCGCACGTAAACAATAGTGTATATACTGCATTTCAAAGTGCAATATGTCATAAGCAGTAGGATTAATCAAATCAAATCAAATCAAATCAAATCAGTTTTATTTGTATAGCCCAATATCACAAATAGACATTTGCCTCAGTGGGCTTTACATTCCATACAGTATGACACACTTCCTCTGCCCTTACACCCTTAGAGCAAGACTGAAACAAATATTGCAAAAATTGTTAAAAAAATGCTATTTCTATATAGGTTTTCTTAATGCCTTTGTCATGGGTACGCTCACCCAGGAACAACAGCTGGCGTAGTAAAAACACTCCAAAGGGGGTGCAAGAATGAACACAAACTGAGAGTTCCTCGGAGCACCTTTTTAAGCAGTAGGATAATACATGAGAGAATAAACAAAACTCCCATAATGCAACATTCACCTCACCACACAACAACACACATTCTACCTAATGAGATGGAGCTCGAGGGAGAAGTACTGTACAAATAAAATAAATTCCAAAACTCAGTAAGACGTGTAAAAGAAATCAGCCGTAAAATTGCAATAAGTGCAACAACTGGAGTGACACTTATTACACACACACACACACACATGCACATGCACACACACACATGCACACACACACACACACACACACACACACACACACACACACACACACACACACACACACACACACACACACACACACACACACACACACACAGACACAGTAGCCACATCGTAAAGCCTTTTCTCTCTTCATATTTCCTCAGTTATCATCGCTCACCCCTCACTCATTGTTTCCATTGTTAAACTGACACGGCTGCTAACGGCTAATTAGCATCAGGACAATATACCTCTCTCACTAATTGGCAGAATCAGTTCTTTGTTCTACGGCACAAAAGGCTCATCCTGCATTAAGGCGAGGTCGAGTCTGAAGCAAAGTGTGTTACAGTTATTGGTACAGTGAGGCTGCTGGGAGTGGATTATGAGTTTTGGTCCTAAGGGGATACAAATTAATGAACACAAATATATTGTAGGATCAACTGTCAATCACAGGGCTTCTTTATATAATGTGGTGTGTGTGTGTGTGTGTGTGTGTGTGTGTGTGTGTGTGTGTGTGTGTGTGTGTGTGTGTGTGTGTTGTGTGTGTGTGTGTGTGTGTGTGTGTGTGTGTGTGTGTGTGTGTGTGTGTGTGTGTGTGTTTTGTGTGTGTGTGTGGTGTGTGTGTGTGTTTGCTTGCTTACATGTACGTCTGTCAGTGTGTGTGTGTGTGTGTGTGTGTGTGTGTGTGTGTGTGTGTGTGTTTGTTTACATGTACGTCTGTCAGTGTGTGTGTGTGTGTGTGTGTGTGTGTGTTAGCTTACATGAACGTCTGTCTGTGTGTGTGTGTGTGTATTTGTTTGTTTACATGTACGTCTGTCAGTGTGTGTGTGTGTGTGTGTTTGTGTGTGTACTCTGTCAGTGTATGTGTGTGTGTGTCTCTGCAGGTGTGTGCAATTTTTCCTTTTACAGTGTTTCTGCG
>CM047514.1:6058256-6073256 GCA_026122265.1 Ammodytes dubius
TATCTTTAGGTTGTGTACGAAACAAACAGTCCTTTTGTTTTCTGTAAACTTTTGATTGCCATAGTTGTTGTTGTTGCCTATACAAGCCCGTCGCAGCTCTAGAACATGTGTGTAAGGTGCATTGCTCTTCTGCTATACTCTATTCTATCTCTGAGACACTTTGCCGCCCTGCCTGCTCACGTATACAGTGTAAGTGAGCACTTGCTGGTCAATATATGCATGTAAACAGAGCCCAGAAAGCCTCAGCTGAAAGGGAAAAATAGATTTGGTGTAACTCAGCAGAGACAGGGGTGAGTGCTGCTGCCCGAGGTAAATAACATGTCCTTCTCCTTGGGACTGTGAAATGATGATGGCTGCACATGACATGAAAGTGAATTATTTTGCCCCATGTCACTGTCATTGAAGTGTGTGTGTGTGTGTGTGTGTGTGTGTGTGTGTGTGTGTGTGTGTGTGTGTGTGTGTGTGTGTGTGTGTGTGTGTGTGTGTGTGTGTGTGTGGGTCTGTGTGTGTGTGTGGGTCTGTGTGTGTGTGTGTGTGTGTGTGTGTGTGTGAGTGGTGGTGACAGGCAGACGAGTGCTGAGCAAAGGGCATAAGCCGGTATCAATCTGCCCGAGACGCCATACGAGGTCGACAGGACATTCTCCCCGAAGTGACAAATACTTAATACAGCGTGTGTGTTGTGTGTGTGTGTGTGTGTTGTGTGTGTGTGTGTGTGTGTGTGTGTTGTGTGTGTGTGTGTGTGTGTGTGTGGGTGTGTGTGTGTGTGTGTGTTGTGTGTGGTGTGTGTGTGTGTGTGTTGTGTGGTGTGTGTGTGTGTGTGTGTGTGTTTGTGTGTGTGTGTGTGTGTGTGTGTGTGTGTGTGTGTGTGTGTGTGTGTGTGTGTGTGTGTGGTGTGTGTGTGTTTTGTGTGTGTGTTTGGGTGGTGACAGGCAGACGGAGTGCTGAGCAAAGGGCATAAGCCGGTATCAATACTGCCCGAGACGCCATACGAGGTCGACAGGACATTCTCCCCGAAGTGACAAATACTTAATACAGTTGTGTGTGTGTGTGTGTGTGTGTGTGTGTGTGTGTGTGTGTGTGTGTGTGTGTGTGTGTGTGTGTGTGTGTGCAGTGTGAGAGAGAGGGCTATAGGCTCCTGACAGGATGGATGAAAGCCAGTGAAACTAGATGCAGCAAGTATCAGGGCTAATCCATTTATATCTGACAGTGCGTCTCAATTTCATATTCACACGAATCAGTATTGAAGGTGTGTGTGTGTGTGTGGTGTGTGTGTTGTGTGTGTGTGTGTGTTGTGGTGTGTGTGCGGGGTGTGTGGGGTGTGGTGTGTGTCGTGTGTGTGTGTGTGTGTGTGTGTGTGGTGTGTTGGTGTGTGTGTGGTGTGTGGGTGTGGTGTGTGTGTGTGTGTGTGACTGGTGTGCTGATGTGTGTATGGTGTGCAGCATGAGTGTGTAGTTTGAGGTGTGTGTGGTGTGTGTGTGTGTGTGTGTGTGTGTGTGTGTGTGAGTGTGTGTGTGTGTGTGTGTGTGTGTGTGTGTGTGTGTGTGTGTGTGACGTGTGTGTGTGTGTGTGTGTGTGTGTGGTGTGTGTGTGTGTTGGTGTGTGTGTGGTGTGTGTGTGTGTGTGTGTGGGGTGTGTGTGTGTGTGTGTGTTTTGTGTGTGTGGTGGATCTGTTGTGTGTGTGTGTGGTGTGTGTGGTGTGGTGTGGGGTGTGTGTGTGTGTGTGTGTGTTGTGTGTGTGTGCGACCTGTGTCTCAATTTCATATTTCACGCTGAATCATTACTGAAGGTGGCGCCGCGCTCTGGATTTACACTTCTGTGAAAAGTTTCAAAAATCACAAGGGAGACAATCCCCTCTGATCTATTTCAAACTACAGACACTTTGATTCAGAAATACAGACGGACAGAGATGAGATATACGGACATGAGTTGGACAGTTGTAAGAGAATAAAATCTAGCTATTTATTTTATAATTGAGCATTCTTTGAGGTCATTTATTAAAAGTGGGGCTATGAGGAACTTTTAATATTTCTGAAACAGTCTCATTTTTCCTCTGATGATCATAAATTACATGTAAGAGCAAACGAGACCATCAGTGCAAAGAATAATAATTTTAGATCGTTTTTCTTAATGCCTTTGCCTTTGTTAGACTAATAATAACTGCTGGTTGCATATTATTTCATATCCCGGGGATACAGCAGAAAGAGCTCTTTTGGAATCAATTTTTTTTGCTTTGGAAACTGGACCTTGCCCACCCAGGGGTCCAAAGGAGCCGCTAGAATGAACAAAAACTGAAAGTTCCTCGGAGCAGCTTTAAGCAGAAATATGAAGCATTGTTTGGGTTTAACCTGTACAATGATGAGCAGCTGTTTCACTGTTGGTCTGACAGATAAGACATTTAGGCACTCACTTAGACTCTGGGATACTGGGATGGCCCATTTTTTTTTCCAATTTTTTGTTTTTACATTTTATGATTGTTAATTAATAGAGAATAACATCATATCGAACAGATAATAAAAATAATCGCTTTTCTTTTCTTAAGTCCAACACTGTTTGTTCACCATCCTGAATCTGATACAATCTATCTACAATTCTTGTATCTTATAATACCGTAAAATTCCATGTAAGGTCATGTAGTATTACATGCTGTCTTTTTTTCCTTTTTCTTTCTTTTATAGTTATTATTTCAACTTGTATATATGAGATTGCAGACGTGTGTTTGTTTTCTGCTGTATGTTGTAAAAACGTAATAACATAATTGTACTATACAAAAAACGTAAGCTTTAACTTAATTTCCTGCTTTTGTTAGAATTTTTGTTGTTTTTTAATATCATGCAGAAGAAGTAGCCTACATGTTGCACAGTGAAATGTAGATCAATATACCATTCCCCCAGATTTATCTACAATTTAAAGAAATATCCAAAGTTTGCAGAGGTTATACATGTTGCTACAAAACTCTTCTGAGACTCACATATCCCATCTGGTTTCCCATAAAAACATTGAATAATTTAAAAACCGCCAAAAACTTTAGATATTCTACTTGAAACAGACTAAGTGGATACGTCATTCTATTAAATTCATCTGTTGAACCAACCCTTGTCAGTGGAGCTATTTTCCCACCATCACTCACTCACTCACTCACTCACTCTCACTCACTCACCTTGCACTGGGGCAGCGAGTCCTCTCCGACAACCATTCGCCAACTGTCCTTTTTTCCCTTTAGCTCACAGGTGTGTCGTAAAATCCGTAAAAAAAAAAAAAAACAGCCACAGCAGCCGTCCACTGGCGTCAGCAGAAGACGCTGCCTTTCACACATAGGTTCACTGTCTGTGTCTTGTTTGAAATCACGCCGTTCCCTTCACAAAATTAAAAAAATATATATTAAAAATAAATAAATCCACTCGCTTGTCGTGATGAGCGTGCCTTTCCAACTACTCCTCTGTCATTGCTGTGTAGTCCTTGGTTATCGCGTATTGAATGAAGAGACTGTACTGTAGGATATACGTATCGCTCTGTTGATATCATCCACAACTAGAGCCTACTCCGACCGAAAGGCACCGCGGAAAACAAAAACAAAGTCCGATATACCCTACGCGTGAGGGAGGGAAGAGAGAGAGAGAAAGAGAGAGAGAGAGAGGGATATAGAGATAGAGAGAGAGAGAGCGAGAGAGGGGGAGAGTGTGTGAGCAGTACAGCCTTCTCCGGGATGAATGAAAGACTATCTGAGCCTCGCACGCTGTCTGTCTGACTGTCTGTCTGTCTGTCTGTGTATTCGCTGAATGCTGCTGCTGGCTGCAGTGAGTGAGTGAGTGAGTGAGTGGGAGCTACTGGTCGAGTGAGTAGGTTTTCTGCACAGTGCACCCACGTGAAGATCATCTTACATTATTAAAAAAAAAAAGTAAGATGTAAGAGCGCCCTAATTCCCCTGTCATACAATCATTGAAATATTGTCTGTATTTAGGCTACTCAATGAAGGTGAATAGGGTACCCGGTAACATGTTTAACTTTTAGATATCGGTTTGTTTTTTACATGATAGATTTTGTACCGTCCTACTTCTGCAGATATAAAAATAATCATTTAGAAAATATGGCTCTTTAAAATGCATTTTCATCACGTTTGTAACAGCGCTTGAAAAAAAAACAATGTTGTTCCTTTAGTATTCATAAATGCATTAAAAAAATATATTTTTCATCTACATTTCTCTTATCTTTATTTATTCTTATACATGTTCCATAGCCTACAAGTTTTGTATGAAAATATTGACCTCTTCAAACATCTGAAATAACCCACAATGTGAAATCACTCTTAGGTCACATGTGTCACAGGCTCAGCCCACAGCCGAACTGCAAATCTATTACTTGAAATCACCCTTATTAAATATATATGGCATCCGTGAAATACACATAATGTTATACTAAGCGTTTAAAGGCTTGCAATCAACACATAGGTTGCGTTCCGAATCGCATACTTTCTACTATATAGTATGTAGAAAAAATATTTAGGATGTCCCGATTCTTGTGGCCAGATTTAGGATGGTTAGAAGTACCCGGATGTCCTACTTCATGCGGCCAAGATTGTTAGTGTTGAAAACTGCATCCTATTTGGGCGATTCTGACCCACAATCCAGTGCGCACGTGAAGTGACGTCACATCTATGAAGCCTCCATATGAAAACAAACGGAGATGCGACGGATATAAAAGCAAGAGGCAAGATCAAGGCGCAATGTTATGATGAAATAAGAGAGTAAAGTATGTCCCAAAAGTATGCCTACTGCATCATAACTAGATTATTTTTATCGTCGGATGTAGTATGTAGAATAGAAAAAAGAAAGAGTATGCGATTCGGAACGCAACCATAGGTTAGGAAGAAAGTATGGCATTTCCCACCATGCATTTCAGTGAGGAAGTGTTGTGGCCAGGTTGCCCTGCGGTGTTCCCACGGGGACGTAGATTAATAATCACAGGGTCGGCCACTCGGCCTCCCTCCTGAGTCCTGCCCTTGAGATAGATACTGAGGCATTCTCCAGTGTTGCCTTGACGATTAATCAACTGTTAACTAGAGCTGTTAAAGAGGTTAAGGTGACTTCATCTAGCAAGATATATTTCAAAGGAGAAGTACTATAGAATAAATAACTAAATACATCTTCACCTTATGATACACTTGATATTGTGGAAAGACTTGAGGCAGTGGTGGATGATGATGATGATGATGTAACTATAGCTTCTTGTCCTTGAAGGCCACCGTAGCTTCTGTTATTATTCGAAAGCGGTGGGGTTACCCAGGAAGCATTGCGTTATCATAAAGTAGATGTTAAATATTGAGGAATTACACACTGCACCTTTAAGTCAGTGCCTTGTATGGTGTGTGACTCCGGTTAGGAATGCATTTTAACATGTGCCACTTGTCTGCTGTGGTAAAGTGTGTAGGGTGGTCGTCCACTGGGTTGCAGGGTCGGTGGTTCGACCCCCCCGTCTCCCCGCCACATGCCAAAGTGTCCCTGGGCAAAGAGACACTGAACCCTTGATTGCTCCTGATAGATAGCTTGCACTCTGCGTGGAAGCTGCTGCTATCGGAGCATGAATGTGTGTGTGAATGGGTGAATGTGTACCAAACAATGTAAAGCACTTTGGGTCTGTGTAAAACCAGGGAAAAGTGCTATATAAGTGGAGTCAATTTACCATAAAGTGAATACTCCTCCATTTTCCCTATGGCTTATCTTCTTCACTCTGTATATTTCTGCAGACATGTCAATGTTACGCCGAGGACCTGAAAGCAAAATGCTGACAAGTCCACAGACAAGCAACAATATGAAGCTGATTGCAGGACATCACAGACCCTCAACAGAGCTAACTGGTGGTGAAACTGTCTGACTCTGCAACTCGTTATCTCAACACACACAAGAAATGCCGCAAACAAATCCATATTTTAAGTATAAGCATACAGTATGTCTTAGGAATTTGAATAAAAACAAGAAGTTGCCTTTTGAAAATTCCAATCAAACCAAGAAAAACATTGAGCCATCAAAGTCAAGTCAAGTCAAGTCAAAGATTTGTATTTTATGGTCAGTTCTGATATATAGACATACATCAGAATCCAAATGGCGTTTATCACTGGCACACGGTGCAATAGGAGCGATAAAAAAAGGTATATAGATAGATAGATAGATAGATAGATAGATAGATAGATAGATAGATAGATAGATAGATAGATAGATAGATAGATATAGATAGATAGATAGATAGATAGATAGATAGATAGATAGATAGATAGATAGATAGATAGATGATAGATAGATAGAGAGAGTAGAATAAGATAAATATAACCTAAACAATATTCACATCACAGTAAATCAATCACAGCCAAACAACTCAGAACACAGAAAGCGTAATGGTCGTTGCCAGAATACTTTGCCACTGCTAACCACTCTTTGATCTACCAACAAAAAGAGGCATTTATTTACTATGGGCCGCACACCCTTCCAAAAGCAATCATATGGACTCAATTTAGAGCTTACTAGAGGAATGACATTGCTATGCCCCTTTTAAAGTGAAAAATAAATCTCTCTTCGATTGTCCCAAAGTCTTGTTCTGAAATACTACATTTTTCCCAGCAGTGTGCGATGAGAATTCTTCCAGGCAGAATGGAATGGGCCCGGCCGCTATTATACGCTTTCAGAAGCTGTGACAGCGGCCTTCAGTGAGGAAGCCAAACACTTCACAGCTCAGACAATGTACCCAGGCGGACACACACACACACAACACCACACACCACAGCACACACACACGCACATACAGCCCAAAACAACAACATATACAACACGCACATACAGACACACATATACATACACACACGCACACATACAGACACACACAACACCACAATACACGAACACACACACACAAAACACACGCACATAGACACAACACTCGCACACATCACAAACATGAAACCAACGCACACACACACACACATACACGACGCACACAGAAAAACACAATCATACACACACGCACATACAGACACACACACACATAAGCGCACATAACAGAAACACACACAATGCACAACACAAACACACACACACACAACACACCACACGAACACACACAACGCCCCGAACCACACACACAACACACACACACACACACACAAACACTACACACACACACACTACACCACACACACACACACACACAAACCCACTGACACAATGCGCATCGACGAGTTGAAAGGGCCAATTTATCAAAGCACCAGCCAAGGCGGCCTGAGGACATCTGGTGCCAGCGTCGCTATGCAGAAACACGGCAGGATTTGCCTCTCAGTGTTTTAGGGTTCGGGAACTTTTGTGTGACTTTCCTCCGCCATGACAGTTCCTTAGAAAATAACATTAAAGAACATTAAATAACAATTAAAAAAGCACTTTTTTTGCTTTTTGGGTTATTTTTCCCCAAGTAAATTGCGTCGTTTAAATGGCTTGTGTTGCTTAGTGACAGGAGGAGAATGTATAGTTGTTGTGATTCTGAAGAGATTTGGTGTAAAGAAGGGAAAGTGTTTGGGTTGAGGTTTGTTGGAGAGAGGAGAGAGGGAGGAGGGAGAGAGAGAGAAGAGGGAGGGAGAGAGAGAAAGGGAAGAGACAGGGGAGAGAGAAGAGGGGAGGGAGAGAGAAGGGAGAGAGGGAAATGAGAGGGAGGAGAAGAGAGAGAGAGTTAGAGAGGAAAGAGAGAGAAGAGAGAGAGAAGAAAGGGAGAGAAAGGGAGAAGAGAGAGAGAGAGGAGAGGAAGGGAGAGAGAGGGAAAGGAGAATAGATTGTATACCTCTAACTCTGTCCCACGTTATTTCTCATTAAACCGCAAGATCGATGGACATTCTAAGAGCTTTTTTACAGCATTTACAAGCCGAAGCTAATCCATGTTAGTCAGAGCTGCCTGCATGACTGATCTGCACAGGGGGAAAGCACAAGCAGTGTGTCGAAAAGTTTGTTTTCAAATCATGAATCTATATATAAAGAGGTTCAAATAGAAAATGCACGCAACCAAAATGTGTCTGTAACTTCTTGTAACTTTTAACTTCTGTGACTCTTGTACATCTCTCTGGGAGTTTAGCACACCGCACTGTTGTAAGACTGTGTGGTGTAGTGTGTGTGTGTGTGTGTGTGTGTGTGTGTGTGTGTGTGTGTGTGTGTGTGTGTGTTTTGTAGGAGCTCTTGTCAGCTGTGTGTGTGATATTGTCAAGGTTTGAAACTTATTTTCCAAAAGGAGAAAGGCAGAAATAGACACAAAGAGAGAAAAACTCAATTGGATATTTTGAACTTGACATTTGACAGTGACAGATGTTGTGTTCAATATTGAAATATTATATAGCGAACATGACAGAGGCTCTTTCTGTGTGTGTGTGGTGGTGTGTGTTGTGTGTGTGTGTTGTGTCAAATACTACGCTATGCAATGACATTCTGTTCTATTTGAAAAATCCATTTACTCGTATAATAGTTGATTTATTTTGTCCAGGTTTTTTCCCCATCTGCGAAAATGTTGTAGTGCGAAAAATAAATTAATAAACATTTCTTGACTTTGGTTCCCAATGAATAACTTAAGGTCGGGTAAATGTTTCACACGTACGCACGCTGACAAGGGAAAAATAATCTTGAGAACACACTGAATTATTAATAACCCAACACATACAAACAGTTTTCAATACCAAACAAGCTCTAAGCAAATACAGTCTTTTAAATATCACTGAAAATCAATGATAAGATGACGATATAAGATTGGCCTCACAAAACGTGTTACGGTACTGGCAGGACCCGCATTGATTTCAATTAAAAATGAAACTTTTGGCAATTACAAATGGGCGGATATTAAATTAACGCACCATATTGTTCTTCTACTCATCCCCTAACTCCCTAGCCGGGTTTATATTTAGAGGTGTGTGTGTGTTGTGTGTGTGTGTGTGTGTGTGTGTGTGTGTGTGTGTGTGTGTGTGTGTGTGTGTGTGTGTGTGTGTGTGTGTGTGTGTGTGTGTGTGTGTGTGTGTGTGTGTGTGGTGTGTGTGTGTGTGTGTGTGTGTGTGTGTGTGTGTGTGTGTGTGTGTGTGTGTGTGTGTGTGTGTGTGTGTGTGTGTGTTTATGTGCATAAAGAGAATAATTCAAATGTAAGTCCTCCTGATTTTTGATGTCGGCTTCAGTGCATCTGTTGGTTTTTGGCTGTGGAGAATACTCACCCCGGTCGGCTTGATACCGATCCAATGTCCCGGGGCGTCCAACTAGCACTGCCAGTTGGTGGCAAGCCCAAACGGGACAGTTTGCCCATTATAGTTTAGGGGCGTGGGGGAGGGAGGGGGAAAAAGTAGGGCCAAGCTCCAACAACCATGCCCCCCCCCCCCCTGAAGTATTTACTAAACTGATTTGACTTTGTTGTCATGGCTATATTCACCTTCCAGGAAGCTTGATTGTCACCTGACTTGTGACGATATTTGGTTTAGGTTTCAGGATGTCCCAATTATTGTGTTCAATTTAGTATGCTTAAAAATACCCGGATGTCTACTAGATCTGGTCGAGATTTTTAGTGCTGAAAGAAGCATCATATTTGGCCGATTCTAACCCAGTGACGTCACATCGACGGAGCTTCCATGTGAAAACAACCAGGGGATGCGACGGATTTGAAAGCAAGAGGCAAGATCAAGTCACAATGTTATGATGAAATACATGAGTAAAAGTATGTCCGAATTGTAGCATACTGCATCCTAACTAGATTTTTTTTTTTTTTTTACTTTTATTTGAGTGGTTATATGTTTTTTTTACATATGGACAAAAAAAACAGAATAAGTAAACACATAAATACATACACAACACCCAACCCCCATCTCCCCTCCCCCTCCCCCCTCCCTCACATAAACAGACAAGGAATACAGAAAAAAAGTGAAATAAATAACTAATACAAAATTATTAAGAAAATAAGCTATAAGTACACAAGAGACAAAACAAAGCTAAAACAAAAACAAAACTGGGGCAAACCTCAAACCTTTTGGTTCCCTAAGTGCCGCAGCACTGGGCCCCATATAATGGGGAATTTATGGGGGTGACCTGACAGCTCATGACATAGCCTTTCCACATGTAGAATGTCCACAATTTCCCTCAGCCAGGCTTCAAATTGGGGGGTCTAACTAGATTATAATAATAATTTGAATTTATATAGCGCCTTTCAAGGTACCCAAGGTCGCTTCACAAAAAAAGGGGGAAGTACAGTGTTTGTGTACACAGGGGGGTGGGGGCGGGTTGGAGGTCATAGGCATCTGAGAAGAGGTGTGCCTTCAGGATGTAGTATGTAGAATAGGAAAAAAATAAAGAGTATGCGATTTGGAACGCAGGGTGAGTGAGTGCAAGTGTAGGAAACAGTTTGGTGAGAAAACGGATACAGAAAAACATCCGGGTTGCCATGTTCTCTCTCCCAATCAAGTGTTTATTGGGAACAGGTGAGGGGTAATCTGGAAGGTTTTATTTCGAGCTCATCAGCAACTTTGTAGACTTTCCAGCGCAGATCGCTTACAAACAGCCATATATAGAGACAGCTGACACAGAAGAGAGAGAGAGAGAGAGAGAGAGAGAGAGAGAGAGAGAGAGAGAGAGAGAGAGAGAGAGAGAGAAGGGGAGAGAAGAGAGAGAGAGAGAGAGAAGAGAGAGCACAGAAGCAGCTAAATCAGAATTAATGTGATCTTGTCAGCACTCAGAACACCAAGAGGTAGAGCCGACGCGGGAGGACAGAAGAGTAATTGATATCTACAACGTTCACTCCAACACAAATTCACCCTTCTGTGTGTGATTGATGTCGACTTCTAAAGTTTCCACCACTTATTAAATCAACTCACACATAAAGACCTGGTTCTTATTCATACCCCGAAGATGGCAGTAGATAGTATATGTATGTGATGCGAAACATGAGCTAAAATATGTGGAATTTGTATCCAGCTCTCCTTAAACCCCATTAAAAAAAACGTTTTAAGTTAAGTTATCTTTATTTGTCAATGTATACGAGGTACGTTGAAATTTGTCTTTTCGCACATCCCCTCTCAAGTTACCAAACTCCAGAGGGGGTCAGAGCGCAGGGTCAGCCATAGTTCACACCCATTGCAGTGCTCTTCTGCATCGATAGTGTTTTGCCGTTGGACAGTGATGACATGTGGTTGACCCCAGAGCACTTCACAGCTCTCCTGCTGCGCTGAAACACTGCTCGTATCTCCCTGACTCTCTGGTGAGCGGTTGGTAGCTGAGGCCATCTAGAGGAAATATGAACACAGTGCAGTTTATATCACTATGTTGTATACCAGTGGGTCCCAAAAGTGAAGGGATCATTTACCCTGCGTTCCAATCCCCATATTCTATTACTATTTAGTTTGGTAGAAAATATATTTAGGATTTCCCGATTCTTGTGGCCAGATTTAGGATTGGTAGAAATAACCGGATTTTTAGTGTTGAAAACAGCAACCTATTTGGGCGATTCTGACACACAATCCAGTGCGCACCTGAAGTGATGTCACATGGACGGAGCTAAAGTAAAAGTATGTCCCAAAAGTATGCCTATACTAATACTGCATCCTAACTAGATTATTTTTATCGTCAGATGTAGTATGTAGAATACATACATAGATAATTATATAGACAACCCATACTGTACTTTTTACATATTTTATTCAGCATGGTTGAGTATAAATCAGTTAATATATCAGCATTGAAATGTTATGTTCAATATAAGAGGACTGTCTTGCATGTTGTAGGATGGTTAAGACAACACAAGGTGGCACTAGAGCGCTGCTATCAGTCACTGGGTTTAGATCATGTTAGAATAAAGACATGAGAGAGAGACAGAGAGAGAGGGAGAGATGGAGAGAGAGAGAGAGAGATAGAGACAGAGAGAGAGAGAGAGAGAGAGAGAGAGAGAGAGAGAGACAGAGAGTGACATAGAGGGAGACAGAGAGAGAGACAGGCAGACAGACAGACAGACAGAGATAGAGGTAGAGCAAGTGAAGTCGAAAAACCTCAACAATGTTTTATGAGACCCGATCAGCTGGGTGCTTCCATTTAAACCAACATTAATTAAATTTATGGACGAATTGAGTTTACACAACGGAATTGAGGTTTCTTTAGTGAAATCACTTTGAGTTGATTTACTCCCATCTCTTCCACTTGGTTGCATGTAATTACAACCAAATGACTCAGTGCTCATTACAGATGTCTCCCTGGAATTTAAAACACTTGCTGGGTGTGTGTGTGTGTGTGTGTGTGTGTGTGTGTGTGTGTGTGTGTGTGTGTGTGTGTGTCTCTCTCTTTGTGTGTGTGTGTGTGTGTGTGTGTGTGTGTGTGTGTGTCTCTCTTTGTGTGTGTGTGTGTGTGTGTGTGTGTTTTTTTTGTGTATCTCTCTCTCTTTCTCTTTGTGCATTCCGGTGCATGTGTGTGTGTGTGTGTGTGTGTGTGTGTGTGTGTGTGTGTGTGTGTGTGTGTGTGTGTGTGTGTGTGTGTGTGTGTGTGTGTGTGTGTGTGTCTGTCTCTCTTCCTCTCTCTCTCACTTTATTTGTGTGTGTTTCTCTCTTAGTGTGTGTGTGTATGTGTGTGTGTGTCTCTCTCTGTCTCTCTCTCTCTCACTTTATTTGTGTGTGTTTCTCTCTTAGTGTGTGTGTGTGTGTGTGTGTGTGTGTGTCTCTCTCTCTCTCTCTCTCTCTCTCTCTTTGTGTGTGTGTGTGTGTGTGTCTCTCTCTCTCTCTCTTTGTGTGTGTGTGTGTCTTTCTCTCTCTCTCTCTCTCTCTCTCTCTCTCTCTCTCTCTCTCTCTCTCTCTCTCCTCTCTCTCTCTCTCTCTCTCTCTCTCTCTCTTTGTGTGTGTGTGTTTGTCTGTCGGCCGCCTGGATAAATTGAATTACGTGACATCACATACATTTGCATCCTGTCGTCTCTACAATGTAGCAGTGTGGTCGTGGCGTGTCTTGTCGTCTGTAATGGTTTAGTGAACATGCTCATACAGTGCGTCACTAATGTGTTCAGCTGTTTACAGTTCTCTGCTCCTCATAATCCATTTAAAAGTGCAGTGTGTAATTTTGGGTGTGTCAGAGAAGTGATACATCTTCTAATGTATATTCTCATAACTGAATAAAAAAAAATCAGGAAAACGTGAGCCCTGGAACACTGTTTGAAGTTAGAACGCTTCCTGAAAAGTTACTGGCCAACAGTTTGGTTTACAAACCTATTCTAGTCTTACGTTTGGTTCCAGGTTCCTCAAAATATTTTTTTTTGATTCATGATGATAAAATTATTCAATAATACGAATTACATGTAGAGAAAATATGTTTTGTAAACTATCTGCAGGCTCTTCAAATTAAAAAAGAAATTCCCCTCACCTAAAAAACTGCACAGTGCACCTTTAAATCTGACTTTCTTCCTCATCAGATCCATGCCTTCCACCCCTCAATCACTCCCAACGTTTGCCCTCAGCTCCAGAGGATATTATGTCAATCCTTTGGTCAATTTCCACGCATGAGTACAATATATATATTGTATCAATGCTATACATTTTCCCACAAGCTTCGGATTGTTAAGGAAGCCCATGATACACACACACACACACATACACACACACACACACACGCACGCACGCACGCACGCACACACACACACACACACACACGCACACACTAAAATTGACTTTACATATATATCCGCATGGTACAATATATAAACATATACCCATGCTTAAGTTTAACTTTGCCTATACACTATAATCTCTCCGTCATTATTTCCAAAGATGTTGAACTCTGAGCTCTAGAACCTATAGGAGTTCCGTTCTAGACTTTGCGTTCCCCTGTGGATCCGATGGCCGCTCGCAACAATGACATGATCCTCCAATGGAATTACCTCTAAATCCCCAGAAATCCCCAAGAACCGCTGGGCATGAAAGCAAAGCAGGGGACCCTCTCCAAACTAAGAGCCATTATTCTCTCCCTTCTAAACAAAAGGGAACTTGGCTTTCCAGATATAGAAACAAGACTCAAGTCATCATGGGCTCTGCATAGGAACAACCGTCTATGTGGTTGTGTGTGTGTGTGTGTGTGTGTGTGCGTGTGCGTGTGCGAGTGCATGTGTTTGTGTGTGTGTGTGTGTGTGTAATGGGGGGGGGGGGAATCTATTCTAAATAAAAACAATACAGTTGTAAAAATCCATGTTACCAAACCACCCACTCACTAAATTACTGCACTCTAAACTTACAACAGCAGCATAGCGACCAATACATCCATAACCTTGCACCCACATATCTAACAGACCTCATTCCAATTGCCACTCCCTCCCGTGCACTCCGCTCCTCCTCCTCTGTTCACCTCACTGTCCCCTCTGCCCGTCTCACCACGATGGGGAGCAGAGCCTTCAGCCGCTCTGCTCCCCTGCTCTGGAATGCACTACCCCCCGACATCCGCAACAGTGACTCCATATCCCTGTTCAAATCTAAACTCAAAACTCATCTTTTCAAATTTGCTTACCCCCCTGATCTTCCCATCCCATTTTTGTTTTTAAATCAATTAATTACTGTATTTTTCACATTGTACGGTGTCCTTGAGTGTCTTGAAAGGCGCCTTTAAATAAAATTATTATTATTATTATTATAATACAGCTGCAAGCAAACAGTCATATTTATGCAAAGTTGCATCAAAGTGAATACAATACATACAGGTGTAACAAAGACTTTACTGCACTGCAGAGTAATATCCTACAAACCATTTATATGTCTGTTGCAAAATTACTCTCAGCCAACAGTGTGTGTGTGTGTGTGTGTGTGTGTGTGCGTGTGTCTCTCTCTTTTTGTGTGTCTCTCTCTCTTTGTGTGTATGTTGTGTGTGTGTGTGTGTGTGTGCCTCTCTCTCTTTGTTTGTGTGTGTGTGTCTCTCTCTGTTTGTGTGTGTGTCTCTCTCTTTGTGTGTGTGTCTCTCTCTGTTTGTGTGTGCGTGTGTCTCTCTGTTTGTGTGTGTTTGT
>CM047514.1:6078256-6085756 GCA_026122265.1 Ammodytes dubius
CATCATGGAGAAGAGGAGGAAGAGGAGCCTCAAAGCGCTCTGGACTCTGACCGTCTGGTATTGAGACTTTTACTTTAGTGAACTGTGTGAACCTGAATTCATTCAAATTAATTGTGCTGCCTTAAAGCTGGGTATATGATTTCTGATTGGTCCGTTCTTTTTGGCTGTTGGACTGTCCATAGCATTTAATAGTACACAAACTATTTATGATTTTTTGTGCGAAATATTTAGTGTGAAAAGTATATCTCACATCATATCACTTTCTTTCTAACAGGTTGAAAATGTCGCTGGAAGTCCAGACAACATTGAAAAGGAGTTAGAAGTCCTAGTGGAGAGTGAACCCACCTCAGCAGAGAATGAACAGGTAGGACAACATGTGGTCCAGGCTGCTCCTTTAACTGTGTCTCCCTGTCCTGCAGTTACGTCTCCTCGCGTCTCATTGGCTGAATCCAAATCAGACCGTCTGGAGATCGGTGATTGTGGTAACCAGGACGATGTCATCACACCAGAGGCCGAAGAAGTCCGCTCAACTTTTTCCCCCACCGGCTCGTCCCCAAAACCGAAGACAAACATGTCACCATTACATAGAAAGATACTGGAGAATAACCATTGGATGTCTCAACTGACAGAGGTACAAAATTAACCAACCAACTCACTACATGTATTAATTATTTCTCGAAAATGTAGTTAACAATTCACATGAACAGTACCTCAGTAAGATTTAGTTTTTCTTGTAGCCGACTTTACTAAACTTTTTCCATTTTAGGATTCTTTATACAAAATATACACTAAAGATTTGAAAAAAACAAGAATATACATACAAAATCATATGAGTTTAGAAAATCTGGTGCATTGTTTTAGATTAAACTACTGCAACATTTAAAAACAGATAATGTTTAGTAAAATGAACACCTTAAATGCTTTAAAAAACAATGTTATAGCAATCATCCATGTAAAAAGTATATCTAACAGTTTGCCACTTTTCCCATCAGACTGAAGAGGTAACGGACACTGAGGCAGAAAGGCTAAGAGCCAGTGAACCAACCTCCGGACCCTCCAGCAGTAAAAGCAGGAGGTCTGTCCCTAGGAAGGCCACCAGAGCAGAGGCTTACCTGTCTGCTATCCTCATGGTCTACCAAGAATCTCAGGAAGATTCCATCATGGAGGAAGAGGAGGAAGAGGAGCCTCAAAGCGCTCTGGACTCTGACCGTCTGGTATTGAGACTTTTACTTTAGTGAACTGTGTGAACCTGAATTCATTAACATTAAATTGTGCTGCCTTAAAGCTGGGGTATATGATTTCTGATTGGTCAAAGAAAACATGAGCGATACACTTTGACCAATCAGAGCGAGGCTCCGATTCTCCGTTCTTTTTGGCTGTTGGGACTGTCCATAGCATTTAATAGTACAAAAAATATATAACATTTTTTGTGCGAACATATTTAGTGTGAAAAGTATATCTCACATCATATCACTTTCTTTCGAACAGGTTGAAAATGTCGCTGGAAGTCCAGACAACATTGAAAAGGAGTTAGAAGTCCTAGTGGAGAGTGGACCCACCTCAGCAGAGAAGGAACAGGTAGGACAACATGTGGTCCAGGCTGCTCCTTTAACTGTGTCTCCCTGTCCTGCAGTTACGTCTCCTCGCGTCTCATTGGCTGAATCCAAATCAGACCGTCTGGAGATCGGTGATTGTGGTAACCAGGACGATGTCATCACACCAGAGGCCGAAGAAGTCCGCTCAACTTTTTCCCCCACCCGGCTCGTCTGCTAAGCCACAAGAGGTACGGACATTTAAAAAAGTAGTTACAAATAGAAATGTATTTCGGTAGTAAATGTTTTTGGTGCAAATAAAATAAAATAAAATAAAATAAAAATAAAATAAAATAAAATAAAATAAAATAAAATAAAATAAAATAAAATAAAATAAAATAAAATAAAATAAAATAAAATAAATAAAATAAAATAAAATAGAATAGAATAGAATAGAATAGAATAGAATAGAATAGAATAAATAGAATAGAATTGAATTGAATTTAATTGAATGAATTGAATTGAATTGAATTAATTGAATTGAAATGGATTATTAATTAAATTCTTCTTCTTGATGTGTTTTTTAATTCTCTTTCCACTGTATTTAGATACCGTACCACACTGGAGTGTTTACTGGAGTGATTCAGATCAGGGTCTCCAGCAAAGAAAGCACAGAAGAAGAGCTTGAAGCTTTTCAGATCATCACAGATGATGATCTTAATTTCGAGGACACAATCGATAGTCGTGAGGCAACATCTCCGACTCCTTCAGTTGGTTCTCATGACGACAATGAGGTAAAATATAACGCAATATTGTTCTGTTTCATGATCAGTCTTGTATCGTTAACTCCTTGCCAATAGCCATCCCTCATTTCTTAATGGTTTTTAATTCTCTTTCCACTTTATTCAGACTCTGTTCCAAACTGTGCCTGGAGTGATACGGATTCAGGTCAAGAGCAGAGAAAGCTTTGACCAAGAACTTGAGACTTCACAAGATCTCATGAAAACTGACCAGAATGATACGACCAGTCCAAATGAGACAACTCCCGCTCCTTCAGTTGGCAATGACGACAATGAGGTAAAATATAACGCAATATTGCGATATATCATGATGAGTATTGTATTTGTGAACTCCTTGCCAATAGCCAAACCCTAATTTCTAAATGGTTTTAAAATCTGTTTCCACCATAATCAGACTCTGTTCCAAACGGAGTCACTGAACGAGACAACCGGTCCAAAGGAGACATCTGCCACCTCGTCAGTTGACCATGAGGACAATATGGCGGCTGAAGAAGCAGACCTGACCCCCACAGCGCTGGTGTTAGAGGATTTTGAAGAGGAGGACTTCACTACCCAAGATGCACCAGCAATGACCATCGAAGCCCTGAGAGCTGCATGGCTCGCCGGCGCAGGTGAATATGGTTCATTTTTCTCACTTAAAGATTTCATCATGAAACGTTGCCAGTTGATTACCCACATTAAAGCAATTTATTCTTTGTATTACAGTTTTTTTCAGAAATGTTGTATTACAGTTTTTTTTTCCGAAATGTTGTATTACAGTTTTTTTTCAGAAATGTTTTGTAAATATGCAAAATTTGAATGTGCATTTTTTTAAATTCCCAGCAGGTAACCATGGTAAGAAGCGATTAAGCCCGATCATGGAGAGAGATGTAGAAATCATCAGAAGCGTTACAGACACTGCAGGTGAATATTGTAACATTTTTAACTCATAGATATCATTATGAAACTTTGCTAGGTCATGACATTTTGTGTTACAATTTTGTTCATAAGAATGCAAACGTGGTAATATACAGTATGTCAATGTTAACCCCTTCGAAAGCCAATAATGTAGATGTAGATAATGTAGATGTAGATGTGGATAAAGCCAGAGTTAAAATCTTTATTTGGTCTTTACAGCAAACCGAAAGGAAGTCGCTGCTGAACTTTACTCAGTGTCCAGAATTCCTTCTAAACTGGACCGGCAGAGGAGCCTTGGAGACACTGCAGGTGAATATTGTAACATTTTTAAACTTAAAGAATCATCATGAAAAACTTTGCCAGTTGATTATCTACATTAAAACAATAATATTTTGTAATCTCAATGTTTGAATATTTATGCAAATCTGGTGATATATGTAAATGTGAATCCCCTCAAAAGTCAATGTTGGATAAAGCCAGAGTTAAAATCTTTATTTCATTTCTACAACATTTTAGGTTCCAAAGTTCCTCAGAAAGCCGAGCAGCAGAAGTCTCCCTGGTGGAGCTTCTGTCGCAGATCGAAGGTCAACGAGGAAAAGACAGAGAAGAAGAGAAGCAGAATCTTCTCATTCTTCTGCAAGGTACGAAACAGAAAACTTTCACTGATAGATGATGCAAAAATACACACTGCACCTTTAAAACGTAATTTCGATTCCAACTGTAAGTCTGGCACACATTGCAGAAATTGACAATAAAGTTGACTTGACTTAAAGGCCGAGCAAATCCAGCTGGCTTCAACTTTGGGTCATCTCCTGTTGTCTTAACATTGAACTACAGAAGTTTATTTTAGTTTTATCTCTTAAACTTACTCTTTCTTCCTCTTGTTTTCTTTCAAATGTCCTCAGAAGGGCAAGAAGAAGGACCAGTCTTTGGACAAGGACCAGGATGAGGCCGTTCAAAGCAAAAGGCCGTCTCTACTGGAGAGATTCGAACAGTTCTGGTGCAGAGGTGGAGACCACCCACTCCTTTGTCTCTATATCTGCTGACTTACCCCCTAACCCACAAACCCCTTACAATACCATTTACCATACAATACGATACGACATACGATATGAAATTACTGAACTGCCAGAGCAAGTCAGAAAATGTGCCTTACATCGCATAAGCTCCATTTACAACATCACAGAAAGATCAAGAAACAAGACTTCAAGACAGGAAAATACATCTATGCAACACAACGTTACAACAACAGAAGACAACACTAAAGGGTGTATTAGATCTGGGATTAAGTTTGAGAATTGACTGGTGCACAAAACAGTGCTTCAGTCCAACTGTTTAAAATGTGGAACCCTATATCTCCCTATAAGAAATTGTACTGTGTTCAGAATGTGGTTGGAGTAAGAGTAAATGTTGTTGTCCATCCTAATCATGTTTTCATGTTAGGATTGTTCATACAGTTTTTTAAGTGGTTGATCCACTATCTTACCTCCTTACCCACTGACCATACATTGTTTACCCCCAAATTCTCTCCCCTATCCCCCTTAACCAACGTTATATCTTGATGGTAAGAAATTGGACTTTGTGTTCAGGATGTGGTTGGAGTAAGAGTAAATGTTGTAGTCCATCCTTATCATGTTTTCATGTTAGGATTGTTCATACAGTTTTTTAAGTGGTTGATCCACTATCTTACCTCCTTACCCTCTTACCATACTGACGTTATACTCCCTAACCCTCTACTAGGAATGAATGTGTGTGAATGTGTACATGCGACTACAGTGTTAAGTGCTTTGAGTGGTCATGTATGGCTGGCAAAGTCCTTTATAAGCACAGTCCATCTACCATTTATTTCCCCCCTGACCCCTAACATATCTCCTGTTTGATGGTAAGACATTGGAGTAAGAGTAAATGTTGTAGTCCATCCTCATCATGTTTTCATGGTAGGATTGTTCATACAGTTTCTTAAGTGGTTGACCCACTATCTTACCTCCTTACCATCTTACCCACTAACCCTGACTTTCTCTATTGAGGGCGGCTGTGTCTTAAGCATCTAGGGCAGTCGTCCACTGATTGCAGGGTTGGTGGTTCGAATCCCCCGCCCCAGTGTCCCTGAGCAAAGAGACACTGGACACCAAATAATTGTTCTGATGGGTAATAATATCTGCCGTCAGTGTGTGAGAATGGTTTAATGTGACTACAGTGTTTTAACGTTTTGAGTTGTCAAGCACGGCTAGCAAAATGCTAAGCACAGCCCATTAACCATCTATTCAACCCTCTTACTCCCTTATCTCTTTACACCCTTACCTGCCTGTGTTGTGGCCATTTTCCTACATTAACATTCCAAGTGTTGTATTTTGTTTGATTCTGTTGAACTGTCTTGTCTCTTGATTTTTCTGCAATAAAAACAATTAAAGGCAAACATGTGAATCTTGTCCAATCTCTTGTAATCAATCTCACCATATAAATGTGCTACTTTTTGCTGTCAACGTTGGAATATGCCAGACAAAATAAGTGCAACATGACAAACAGACACGCAAACTCGTCACCTTTCGGCAAAATTTGCCTTTTTGGAAACGAAATTGGCCATCTATGTGATTCGTGGAGATCCGTTGAGAAAATATTTTGGGAGGGGGGAGTAGGGGGTCTGATGGCCAGCATTGTGTGTGTGTGTGTGTGGTGTGGAGCATGGACCTATTAAGAAAGTGGAGTGACTAACTATGATTGACGGATGTTAACTCCTATCATATGAGCTTTGACGGTCATTTGGCCAATCAGAAACAGTATTTGTCATTGAGGGGCGGTGACATCAGTCAGTCAGAGCCTCTGCAGGGAAGTTCATATTTTTTTCTCTCCGAGTCATAGGAGCGTTCAAGAAGCCTCAGCCGCAGAATTATTTTACCGTGTTAATCTGCCTACTCGGTTTATGTGAATCACTTTTTAAATAAATTCACGGAGTTTGCCAACCGTTGTACATTTTGTCCAAAGCAACAATTAACACAAACTAGAAAGTTCCTCAGAGCACCTTTAGTAAATCAGAGACAGATGGCACGTCATTGAATTGTTATTATTCATCTAATTTTTTATTTATTTTTTAAATGTAATTTGGGCCTAGCCTACATACATAATTGGGAAGAAGTTCTTGAAGTAGCCCCGCTCTTGTTCTGTGTTGACCATGGCGGGCTGCTCTCTACAGCTCTGCCTCAGGCCCGGAGGTCTGGGCTAGCTCCAGATGTGGTCCTTGGTCCACACACACACACACACACACACACACACACACACACACACACACACACACACACACACACACACACACACACACACACACACACCACACACACACACACACACACACACACACACACACACACACACACACACACACACACACACACACACACACACACACACACACACACACACACACACACACACACACACGTTGGGAGCAGCAGTAAGGGGGCTGGCAGGGTCATATAATTCAGATAGAACCAGAGTGTCATTTCTGTTTTTGATGATGCAATGGGTAGTTCATGCCATTGCAATTGAATTGGTCCGATGGGAGTTCCAACTGCTTTTATGTGTGTGTGTGTGTGTGTGTGTGTGTGTGTGTGTGTGTGTGTGTGTGTGTGTAAAGCGCACTCGGGTGTGTTTTATAGTTTGTTTTTAATGCTACCTAGTGGTCACCAAGGCAACCCACATAACTTCAATATAGCCCTTTTTTTTCGTTCTGTTGTCATTTGAATGGTTGAAAGGCATTATGGGAAAGGAAACTGTGCAGGCTGGCGCATATGGGCTGTAAATCTCTTCAAGGTGGTCTATATCGTTCTAAATGTACTTTTGATGAAGCTGGACAATTTTATGAAAACGATATGATAGTCATGTGAATTTAAATATGGCTGGCATAAGGAACTGCAACAAGGGACTTTAGGAAAATTGGGGGAGATTAAGGGACCGAGAATGAAACAGTCTGAAAAGTACATTAGGCCAAGTTGGATCAAACATTATTGCAGTTGTAACCTTAGCGTTTGGTTAGAATCCATCCCATAATGCAACATCACAAATTATCTAAATCCCTGGAAGACCGGCGGGGACATTTTCTATTTTCATCTGCGGTGCTGACTCATGTTAATGAATGGTTTATATACGCAATGACAAAGGCATGAGCGCACATATGGTATTCCTATGTGATATATGTACCAATACAGTGTGCCATAATACTCGCACAGATACATATAGGTGCATGTGGATTGGGGAATTACATACAGTATATAGCC
>CM047514.1:6090756-6095756 GCA_026122265.1 Ammodytes dubius
GCAGTTGATAACAACGCTCTATGTGGTAGTTTGTACATATGGATCTCATAGCAATGTTTGGCCAGGTTTCCCCTTTGATTCCCAGTAGGAATTCCGACCTCGAGGGAAATTAAGTTCCATTTGAAATTTCTGACTAGGAATTGGAATGTATCCGACTTCCCGATACAAACAGATAGAGATGTTAAGAGAGAGAGAGAGAGAGAGAGAGAGAGAGAGAGAGAGAGAGAGAGAGAGAGAGAGAGAGAGAGAGAGAGAGAGAGAGAGAGAGAGAGAGAGAGAGAGAGAGAGAGAGAGAGAGAGAGAGAGGAGGGAGGAGAGAGAGAGAGAGAGCTGTAAAGAGAGAGAGAGAGGAGCATGGAAGGAATGGGAGTGGATTTACGATGTCTGGGCCCTCCTGTGAGCGGGCCTTTCCTCTGACAGGCAAAAGGAAATACTTCCCCAATCTGTCTCCCTGCTGACACCAGTGCGTAACAGACACAAACATGCCCCCCCCCCCTCACACACACACACACACACACACACTTTAACCCGCCCGTGCCCCCCCCCCCCACTCCCCCCCTCTCACTTTCCCTGTGTTGCTCTCCGTCTGCCCTGTCTTTTAAAATCTGCTGGTAATGATACAGCTCATTGAAAGTGGTGAGAGCAGGGGAATTGTGTGTGTGTGTGTGTGTGTGTGTGTGTGTGGTGTGTGTGTTGTGGTGTGTGTGTGTGTGTGTGCGTGTGCGTGCTTGCGTGCATGTGTGTGTCTGTGTCTGCATGTGTGTGTCTGCATGTGTGTGTGTGTGTGTCTGCATGTGTGTGTCTGTGTCTGCATGTGTGTGTGTGTCTGTGTCTGCATGTGTGGTCTGCATGTGTGTCTGTGTGTGTGTGTGTGTGTGCGTGCGTGTTTGGATGGATAGAGGGAACGAGGGAGGGGAGTAAAAGAGAGAAAGAGAGAAAGAAAGAAAGAAAGGGATAAGTCCAGGTCCCCCCAGGGTTAAGGGGATTCTCCGAGACGGTGGAAAATGTAGCGCTACAGCCGCGGTCTCTCCATCCACCTCCAGAGAGAAACATGTTTCCAGGAAGTGTGAGGGTTAAGCACACACCGTTTGGCTCTGACCTCTGACCTCTGATTAGCCTAGCGTAGCCGCTAAGTGGTTTTACTCTGTGACTGCTGCTTAACACACACACACACTCACGCCTGCTGCCAGCTTCCAGCTTCCCGGGACATTTTCACACAGTAGCACACACAGGCCATGATGGATTTCACATCACGTGGACCCGGCTATTGCACTGTAAAAAAAAAATAGGGAAAAAGTTATGAAGACCCAATATTTTATGGCCACTGTATGCACTAGATTTTTGGGATTTTTGAGTTGTGTGGTCCATACTAAAAGTCAATAGTTTTAAGGAGAAGCTGCATATGTTTGAGCCACTTTATCATCATTTGTTGAGAAAACTTCAACTTTTGAGTTCTACATACCAAGAATTTTAAACAATAACAATAGTTCTGACTAATTCTCTGTCATAAAGGTTACAAACAAAACCAAGCCAATCAAAATGTTCAAACATTAAACATTGTCCAAACTGTCTGAAAAACCTACGAACAAAGAGCAAGTGTTGGCAGAACTTGGCAGAACTTAAAACTTGAAGTTACACTACATATGAATGATAAGTTATCTCAACAAAATATATTAAGTTGGCTCATTTGTAGGCATTTTCCTTAAAACTAAAGAGTTTAGGGGCGCCCTTAGCTCAGTTGGTAGGGCGTCCCCCCATGGGCCTCGGCCAGCAGCGGACCCGGGTTCGATTCCAGCCCGTGGTCGTTCTCTGCATGTCACTCCCCTCTCTGCCCCATTTCCACTCTGTCTCTACACTATCAATAAAGCATAACAATGCAAAAAAATAAAAAATAAAGAGTTTAATTGGCGTCAAGATTTATGAATCTAGTGCAGACTATTGCCTTGAATATTTTGGTTTTCCTAACTGTTTAATTTTTTACAGTGTGAGGTTAATGAATAACCACGCCAGTACTTTACACAACAGTGTTGCTTGGTTAATTTAGGGTGCCCATTTGCATGCCCACTTTACCACTGATGCACACACACACACACACACACACACACAACACACACACACACACACACACACACACACACACACACACACACACACACACACACACACACACACACACACACACACACACACACACACACACACACACACACATCACTCACTCACTCACTCACTCACTCACTCACTCACTCACACTCACTCACTCACTCACTCACTCACTCACTCACTCACTCACTCACTTCACTCACTCACTCACTCACTCACTCACTCACCACTCACTCATCATCACTTCCTAGGACATTATATACTATTACTTAGACATGGTTTCATGCATGAAGCTACCAACAGGCTACACTTGTGCTGAATGCCTCCAGGCGGTAACTCCAGTTTGTTTGTGGCTTTGCGTTGTGTTGATTTAAAAAGCTGTGAGCTTAACCGCCGGCTTTGGTCTTGTGCCGCGGCTGACCCAGTTATGACCCGGTGTTCTCTGGTCCCGCCCGATATTAGAAAAGTTTAATCATTTTGCTTTGGAGACACACAAAGAGGATTAACATTCCTGGGTCTCCCACACTCAGACTTTTGCCCTTCTCCCTCCCTCCCTCTCTCCCTCCCTCTCTCTACCTCTCTCTACTCTCTACCTCTCTCTCTCCTTCTCACTCTCTCTCTCCTCTCCCTCTCTCTCTCTCCTCCCTCTCCTCCCTCTCTCTCTACCTCTCTCTGTCCCTCTACCCTCCTCTCTCCTCTCTTCGACCTCTCTCTCTTCGCTCTCCCTCTCTGTCTCCCTCCTCTCTCCCTCTCTCTCTCTCTTCTCTACCTATTCTTCTCCTCTCTCTCCTCTCTCTCCTCTTCCTCTCTCCTCTCTCTATCTCTCTCTCTCTCTCTCTCTCTCTCTCCTATCTCTCCTCTCTCTCTCCTCTCTCCTACTCTCTCTCTCCCTCACTTTCCCACACGTTTTGACCACTTTCCTTAGCTTGTTACCTCAGTTGTATAACTGTGATAATAGTCCAATAGTAAATCAAGGACTATTCAACGACAAACTTGCAAACGACCAGTTACCGAGCAGTGACTTGCTTTAAATCGAATTCATATTATATTGTGATTTGTGTGTGTCTTGTATGTCATTTTAAAGGTAATTTTTTTTAAATTTTTATGTGAAAGTTTTATGTTTTGATGCTTGGCACGGACCCACTTGAAAAACTATATTTTTCAATCTCAGTGGGAGAGTATCCTGGTTGATAAAAAAATTATAATAATACTCCTCCCGTAAACAAATCTCATCTATCTCATCACCTGGAGTTATTTCACCTCTCATATATCCTACTGTAAAGGCCTGTATGAGTGCACTGGTGTAATACTATCGATAGAAAGTCCTTGTTATACTGACGGCATCAGATACATTATCTTGCCCTTTGTTTTTCCTCTTCATTTCTCTCTCTCTCTCTCTCTCTCTCTCCCTCCCTCTCTGTCTCTCTCCCTTTCTCTCCTTGTCTCTCTCTATCACTGACTACAGCACACACACACACACACACACACACACACACACACACACACACACACACACACACACACACACACACACACACACACACACACACACACACACACACACACACACACACACACACACACACACACACACACACACACACACACACACACACACACACACACACAACACACACACATTATCTTGCCCTTTGTTTTTCCTCTTCTTCCTCTTCCTCTGTTTGTTTGCATCGCAGCAGGAGACGATCAAAGTGTTTGTTTGTTCTGGACAGTTGATCTGCAATTACATCATTTCACCACAGAAGGCTTCTCCTGTTCGCTGCCTAAGGCCTGAAACGGTGTGTGTGTGTGTGTGTGTGTGTGTGTGTGGTGTGTGTGTGTGTGTGTGTGTGTGTGTGTGTGTGTGTGTGTTGTGTGTGTGTGTGTGTGTGTGTGTTGTTGTGTGTGTGTGTTGGTGTGTGTGTTGTGTGTGTGTGTGTGTGTGGTGCGTGCGTGCGTGGTGCTGTGCTTTGCGTGCGTGTGTGCGTGCGTGCGTGCGTGTGCGTGGTGTGTGTGGTGGTTGGGTTAGTGTGTGTTGGGCTCCCTGGTGCCATGTCCTCCACAGCACATACAGGATGTGTGTGTATTCTGTATCAACAGGTCATCTGTATTGCTGTCAGCTGATGTACACACAGAGCTCTCTGTATGGACAGTATGGAGGGTCTGCATTTCACTTAGTTATGGGTTTGAAGTGAGATTAGTGTGGTTGACTTGTACAGCTCCAAATCTATTCTATCTATAGCTGATCCGGTGTGCATGGGTTGTCTCCGCGTGCCCACACACACACACACACACGCGCACACACACACACACACACACACACACACACACACACACACACACACACACACACACACACACACACACACACACACACACACACACACATAGACGACTTACATTAATTTCCTGGAGACTTGCCAACACTATAACCTTAACCTAAACCATATACCCGTTCCTTAACCCTAAAATGTTACTATTTACGTTATGTTAACAGAAAAAATGTCCCCACAATATGAGTAATACACACACACACACACACACACACACACACACACACACACACACACACACACACACACACACACACACATACACACACACACACACACACACACACACACACACACACACACACACACACACACACACACACACATACACACACACACACACACACACACACACACACAACAGGTCTAACTGAGTAATAGGTTGACCTCTCGCTGGGTGTAACACATTCTCCCTTTCAAAAACACGTTCCAACTATTCAGCAAAGGAAAAGGAGTGAGCGGAGGATAAATATATTTATCAAGATTATTGGGAGTATCAAATATTTCACATCTTATCCACAGTCTGGCAGCAGCAGGTGCACATTTCACCCTTTTGAATAAAAC
>CM047514.1:6100756-6105756 GCA_026122265.1 Ammodytes dubius
GTTAATATACGTGTTAAATCGCTCTTTATTCATACAGTGATCACTTATGTAGTGTGCACGTTTCATAAAGCCGATCTCTCAGTCACCCGCTCTGCATGTAATCGGCAAATAAACTTTTCGGGGATCCCGAGAGTGGTATCCAATCTCCAGAGAGAACGCTACAAACCGGCACCTGTCTCACTGCCGGTGCACGCGCAGAGCAACAGATGGGTGAATGTTTATGTGCCTACAATGGCAGAGCAGGTAAAAATCCTTCCCAATGTCTGTTTTGATGGTTTTTATCATGTTTTATCACACATTATGAAACTATAAAGAGACTTCAGTCCGAACAGACACGGATGGGATCGGCCTACATGATGTCTAAAGTAGGCTAATCCTTTATCTTGATGTATTTTCTTAGTTTTTATCTCTTAAATGCAATTTCTAATGTCTAATCTTGATGCATTTCTTGCCCCTGTAAAGCACTTTGATTGGCCTTGTGTCTGAATTGTGCTATAGAAATAAACTTGCCTTTTCTATTTAAATCCCAACCCAGGCAAAATTAGTCCAGCGTATCAAATATGTAGACAGGTTGTGAGACAGAGATTCTCCACGCTGTAACTGTGAAATGTTACTCAGAAACCGTACAGCTTACAGAGGACACAAAAACACTTTCTTGGTAGTCATGACATTTCTGAGAATCGGGTCAACACACACACACACACACACACACACACACACACACACCACACACACACACACACCAGCGTACTAAATACTTGGGTGGTGACTGAGTGTTTAGCGCGGATCAGAATCTGACGCCATTGTAGCTTCCAGGCAGAGGGCTGGTCCTCCCTGGCTGTCGCTGCCGATGACACACCCAGAGAAGGACAGCTCATCCTGGGCACGGGTTGGTGAGTAAACACATGGATCATGGGTCAGGAGCCCCAGTGGTGGATGTAATGGGAATGGATGGGGGGCTAAAAGGGTGATATTAGTAGTGCTTTTCCCAAAAAATAGACAATACAGGAGCAGCAGGGATGGGGTTGGACACACACACACACACACACACACACACACACACACACACACACACACACACACACACACACACACACACACCACACACACACACACAGAACGACACACACACACACACACACACACACACACACAGTCATAGTCCGGAAATCTTCCTTTTGTTCCTGCCAGCTATTGTGCATCAAAGTTACTGTGCTGCTTGAAAAGACGGTGGTGCCAGTCAGCTGTAGCTACAGATATACATACTGTAAGTGCTGAGCTAGCTGCTTGTGCCTCGCATGGTAATGTTGTGTGTGTGTGTGTGTGTGTGTGTGTGTGTGTGTGTGTGTGTGTGTGTGTGTGTGTGTGTGTGTGTGTGTGTGTGTGTGTGTGTGTGTGTGTGTGTGTGTTGTGTGTGTGTGTGTGTGTGTGTTTGTGTGTGTGTGTGTGGTGTGACTGCGTTGGTCTCTGTGTGTGTGTCTGTGTCTGTGTGTGTCTGTGTGTTTAGAGAGAGAGAGAGAGAGAAGAGAGAGATGTGTGTGTGTGTGTGTGTGTGTGTTGTCTGTTGTCGTGTCTTGTGTCTGTCTGTCTGTGTCTGTCTGTCTGTTGTGTGTGCTGTGTTGTCTGTTGTGTTGTTGTTGTGTGTGTGTGTGTGTGTGTGTGTGTGTGTGTGTGTGTGTGTGTGTGTGTGTGTGTGTTTGTGTGTGTGTGTGTGTGTGTGTGTGTGTGTGTGTGTGTTGTCTGTCTTGTGCTGTCGTCAGTGATGGCTCTCTCTTCATAAGCAGGTGGTGACAGGCAGACAGACAGAGGTTGGGTAGAGTGTGTTGAAGGAGCCTGAGGACTTTTTCTCAGATAGCTGAAGGTCAACTCTACTGAGCGTTGCATCATCACTCACTCACATCCACTGGACAGATTATAAGACTGTCTGTGCTCTTCCTCACAGTATGTAATACACACACTCCCTGCGTTCCAAATCACATACTTTTTCTTTTTACTACACTACATATTAAAGTACAGAAGAGTTTTAGGGCCACAGACAGGAGAGAGAAAAAATCAGATAAGGAAGATTTTTTCTCATTATGTCAAGAAATGTCAAGAACAAAGACGAATACTCCAAAACGCTTTTGGAGTTAGTGGGGCGTTTATGTATTTTCAGCATACTACAATTGACGTGCATGTATTGGGATATCCTCAATCTTTTTTCTGGCATACTAAATATCCATATATATATTTATCGTTCCTATTGCACCGTGGGCCAGTGATAAACGCCATTTCGATTCTGATGTATGTCTTGCATATATCAGAACTGACAATAAAAAACTCTGACTTGACTTGACTTTGACTTTTTATGATTCATATTGTATCGATGTCATTGATATCTTGGACTTAAAGGTGCAGTGTGTAACAACTGAATATTTGACAGTATCTGGGGAAAGTTCTAGAATGCAACGCTCCATTGGTAACCCCTAGTTTTCGAATAATAACAGAAGCTACGGTGGCCTTCAAGGACAAGAAGCTATAGTTGCTAAAGATAGCATCATCCACCACTGCCTCAAGTTGTTCCCACAATATCAAGTGATGAGGTGAAGATGCATTTAGTTATTTATTCTATAATACTTCTTCTTCATCTTCCAACAGTTGTGTACGTTCTCATAAAGTATGAAGTATCCTCCTTTCAGTTTTGTAAGTGTTGCATGAATCTTGGTCAAAGGAATGCTTTAAGACATTGCACGGGACAGGAAAAGTTGCGTTGCAAAAGGGGGGATCAGAGGTTACATACATATACATTATGCAACTAGGATTACAAAGTCTGTGTGGCCTTTTAAATATCCCATGATCCCTTGGGCCAGAGCCACAGAGATACATGGTGGTCCATCTGAGAACAAGACCTCTTCTCTGTCTTCAATACAAACTGAACAGTGATATAACATGGATGCTGAATATGTATCATTTGTATTTGGCGACCACTTATTGAAACATGTGCACAGTTTGGCCCCCTTCACTCACACACAAACACACACACAACACACACACACACACACACACACACACACACACTAAGAAACACACACACACACACACACACACACACACACACACACACACACACACACACACACCACTTGGATTCCACCACAATAAATGTTTCCCATTCTTTACATGGGAAATGGTTTGCCGCACTTTGAAATTGTTCTAAATCCCTGTTTGGTTATGAACTATCTCTCTACATGTTACCAATATAACCTCATAGCCTAGGTCACGCAGGCTAACGTGGTTAATGTTTGGGCCCCATCTCAGTGTACATTGTGTGGTCCAGTGTTAATTGAAAAGCAGTGGTAATGTCCCACTATACTATGCGGTTTTGGAAAAAAAGCTGCACCCGCTCCCCCTTTTCAGCGACTTTCTATGATCTCACTAAATCTGCCTAAACAAATACTTCATCTTTTTCTGAGAAGTGGGACGGGGTGGGGGTGCAGACACTGTATGGGACATGGACCAGTCAATATGTTTTAAAGAGAAAACAAGGAGACACGGCCATTAAGAAAAAATATGCATCCCTTTACAATACCTGGCTGCCTTCAGGGCTTGACATTTTCATTATAATGTATACGAGCCACAATATCTGGTCTATAGCTTTAACCCTGGAGATTATAACTCCATATTATGATACCAGGAAAAAGCAAAGGAGCATGCCCTGCGTTCCGAATCGCATACTTTCTACTATCTAGTATGGCAGAAAAAAGATTTAGGATGTCCCGATTCTTGTGGCCAGATTTAAGATGGGTAGAAGTACCCAGATGTCTGCTACATCCGGTCAAGATTTTTAGTGTTGAAAACAGCATCCTATTTGGGCGATTCTAACCCACAATCCAGTGCGAACCTGCAGTGACGTCACATCGACGAAGCCTCCGTATGAAAACAAACGGGGATGCGACTGATATAAAAACAACAGGCAAGATCAAGGCGCAATGTTATGAAGAAATAAATAAGTAAAAGTATGTCTCAATAGTATGCATCCTATCTAGATTATTTTTATCATCGGATGTAGTATGTAGAATAGAAAAAAGAAAGAGTGTGCGATTCGGAACGCAGGGATGGTGTCAGTTAAATTGTCCCGTGACTTATTATGAGGAGATTGCAATATGTTGGAATACCTCAGATGACTCGAGACGCTTTGTCTTTCTTGTTCGTGGCACAGTCCAAACTAACGCTGTCACCATGTGCCGACTTCAATAGCTTTACGAAATAATTTCAGTTATTTAAGCAATCCAAGGAGCAATGACTTCACCAGTATATGATTGATATAAGTGCTTTCAGCTGCTTATAGTGAGTATACGGCCTACACACATGAAACATGCCCAGGGTCTGTTCTATGCACCATATTAGTTTCATCTGTTTTACCACATGCGATGGGGGGTGGGGGGGGGGGTGGGATTTTCGGTTGTTTACACCAAGAAATCAGATTTCTCACAATTTTTTTCATTTATATAAATATGATTATTATTTTTTTAAATGAAAATGATACTGGGATGCGATATATAGCGTGCCAGCTTGTGGGTGTGTCACCGTAAAAAAAATAAAAAGGCAGCGCAAAAAAAAAAAAACAGTTGGCTTATTTGACCTATTCCACCTAAATCATTTTAAAAATGGCGTAATGTTCAATCAAAAAATACACACAAATTTGATACTAAACTAATAAAAACATACACATATACATAAACAGTGGCTGGTAGTATTCATACCCCTTGAAGTTGTCCACATTTTGCAATACTTTTGCACCCCACACTTTTCAGTTTGCTTTATAAAAAAAATTGAAAACCATATTTCATTTTCATTCCACTTCACAATTATGCGCCACTTTGTGTTGGTGTATCACATACAATCCTAATAAAATAAATGTACGTGTGTGGTTTCATGACAAAATGTGGAAAAGTTCAAGGAGTATGAATACTTTTTTCAATCCACTGTACTTTAACAACAGACATGGTGGGGAATAATGC
>CM047514.1:6110756-6115756 GCA_026122265.1 Ammodytes dubius
CACTTTAATAAATTGTGAATTAGCTGAAATATTCTAACAGACTTTATCTGATTTAACTTGAAGGTGGGCATTATTCAACGTCTCAGTACAATTCATATTAATTTAACCATTTTCAAATTCTTAATTTTGAAGTTGTTTTATAACAGTTTTCCCTCCTCCAGGGGGAGCCAAAAAACCTAATGCTATAATCATCCATAATTTAAGCATAATTAAGTGTGACATCCAGCAGATGGAGATTTCTCTCAGTTTCTGTGGGTCACTTGTAGAATGAATGTTAACAATGGGCTTATTATTTAAAAATGTTCAGTCTTGTTGACGTATCCATTATATAATCAGCAGCTGAGCATGAATTGAGCAACAGAAGAGATGTAATCAAAGAAAAACATTAGAGATTTTTCAATCTAACTTTGGTACTACAGTTTTGCCCCTAAACATTCTGTTTAGAGACTAAATACGACTGCCCTCTGTTTGAACAGAGGGGGTCTACTCTGATTGGCCAGGTTCCCTCAAAGTAACCGGATAGTATCAGGCACCGCCCTCTGGCCTCCCGTTACACTGAGCGGACTACAGGGACAGGGACAGGCCGTGTAGCAGCATGACCATTGACCATACATGGAAAATTTGCTTGGTTCAACTTCACGCAATCCAGGAAATTTGGCACTAAGGGTCTAAAATGCATGTACGTCATTATCAGACACTTGGGTATCATTTAGCATCACTATATAACATCATATAATATATAACAACATATATGCATCTGGGTTTCCTACACAATATTCAAAAGAAGATCTGCATCGATGGAGGCTCCAGCCCTACTTTTGACAGGTGTCTGACACAGTTATTGGTATGCATATGCATAGAGGGTAGCCTACAATGTAACATATATTCGAACAAACATGTTGTTTTACACTTGTTGATTTGATTATGCCATCTTCTCTATCTTAAGAGGTCAATAAGATTATCATCAATATCCTTTCTGAAATGTTTTGTGTACAGGTTTATCATAAAATAACTGGGACTTGAAGGTAAAGTGATAGGTATTATCAAATTTGAATATTGCGGTTTAAAATAATAATGTGGTGAAATTTTATTTTATGGTGAGAAATAAACACTGAACAAACTAGTGTCTCACTAGGTTTCTCCGTTTCCGTCTGACCAGGGCAAGTCTTTCAGTCTTACCTTTTAAAATATCACCTCCTCTCCTCCTTAGAACACAAATCTGGTGGTGTACTGGAAAGTGCTTTGGATTGTGGTCTCAAAGGTCACAGGTTCAAGATAAGTGTTTGCCATCAAATTTTATCCTGCTAAATGTGCATCTGACTTAGCCTGGAAATCCAGACCCTGATATCTTGAACGATAGAGGGTCTGGCCACGATCAATAGTAATTTCCAACTCAAGGGGCGGCTCCTACTCGTGCATTTCAAATGACACTGCACGCAGTTGGATAGCACTGCAACCAATCAGAGCGATGCACAAGGTGACGTAAGCCCCTTTCGTTTAGCAAACAGCTGTTCAACTGTTAAATTAAACGTTTGCCGTTGTCGGTCGGCAAAACAGAACATTCCACTTACTTGCTAATGAAAGATTTGATTGCCGTCTTCCAAATCGTAAAGGGTCGCGGCCAAAGCAGTCTCAAACTCACACAACATATCCGCAGCCATCGTTGATGTTTACTGTCACGGCTTCGACGTCGCATGCACGTCACTGTCGTCATCCGGTTACGTCCTCCCCGGAGTACCATATAAAGGGCTCTGGCGCGCCCATATTAGATAGAACCAATTGAAACCATAGCCAGATTTCTGGTTTTCTTGATAAAGCTTCAACGGAGCGTGTCCAGACCAACACGCGCAGCAAATTTAATTTGCCAGCGCTGGGAATGCCAGGCGACGTCTGACTGGGAACATGAGTCATACTAACTGTGGGTGGAAGAGTGCATAGTCGATTAACCCTGAAATACAAAGGTCGGCGGTTCAAATCCCGGCTGGCGCTTCATTTTAGACTTACACAGATTTTCTTAAAAATGTGCACATATGTTGATTATGACTCACTAATGACCATATAGGAGTTCAAAGGTCAAACTTAAAGGTCACTGTGACGTTGCCTTTTGTGACTGCAGTATTTTATGAACGCTTCCACGGTTTTTCTTCAAATTTTGCACAAATGTTGATTCTGACTCAAAGATGAACTGATAACATTTATCATAGTTTAAAGTCATAATTAATTCATAAGTTCATCTGAAAAGTCCATTCAAACTTCCAAATATTCCACATTTTTCAAACATTCTATTGTTCAACCATTCTGTTCATTCAGATATATTCATCCTTCGTTCTTCATCAACATTCAGCAGTGAAGTTTATTCAGCATCAGCTTCAGTTCAGCAGCGCAGCATTCACACCGCAATTTCTTCAGGAATTGCATTTCTAGTTGTTGTTTGTCTTTTTACTGTTTTTGTATTGTATTATGGACCGTTTTCTCTCTGTGTCTGGAATAAAATAAAATCAAATCAAATCTATTAGCGGCCACAGCAGCGGTCCCTCTTCTACTCTAACAGCTGTTTTTCATTCGCATTTTTCTTCCGTGTCGGACGTTGTTGGGACATGCGGTCGGGACAGTTAGATTTCTTGGACATCCCCGGGGCGGTCACCACACAACCCCTCACACGTCTCACACTGTGCAACAACAGGACTATGATGAAACATGCTCCATTAAAACATTCTCTTTTCCTCTCTCTTTCTCTATTTCTCTTTTTCTCCCTCTCTCTCTCTTTCTCTCCTCTCTTTCTCTCTTTGTCTCTTTGTCTCTCTCTCTCTTTCTCACACACACACACACACACACACACACACACACACACACACACACACACACACACACACACACACACACACACACACACACACACACACACACACACACACACCAATGCCAAACATGTGCTACAGCTCTTTGAAATGTTGGATCATTAATGTCCATAAACACTTCAAAAGCTAAATAGCGAATGCTCTCTCTCTCTCTCTCTCTCTCTCTCTCTCTCTCTCTCTCTCTCTCTCTCTCTCTGGCTTTGCGTTTGGTGGGGTTATTGTTTTAGGCAGCGCGGGGGAGAAAAAAAAGTACAGGCCGTTTTTTTGGGCGCAAGATCTATACTCATGGAAAGGATTCAGATGATTAAGACTGTGCAGTCCTGTATTCACACTGAGGACAGATCCCAGCGGGAGACATTTTAAAGACTTTGATTATAGCAGAGTTTATTCCAATATTTTTGTTGTTGTTGCAGTAACCTCTATTGTTAAAATTCCTGCAAAAACGTTCAGGTCTTTATGACATATTGTTAAAAAATTCAGTGCATCACTTTCCTATTGCAAGTTCTTGAAGCCTCTTGAAACCTGGACTAAAATAGTAAAAATGAATATATAATTTCAAAGTTGGATGTCGACTCTCGATAAGCTTTATTATCCAAATTGAATTGGATTATAAAGGTTTATAGGTTTTATAAAACTTAGTTTGAAAAACAAACAGCTTAACTGTCTCTGCTAGACCGTTTGACAGGACTGTGTGGGCGTGGCCTTATCAAACTGTCTCCATGGCAACAGTCATTGTTTTTTTTTATAGGACCTTCAAAGCGAAGAACTGCCGTGATTGGTTCAAAATACGTCTGACAATATATTTGATTTGATTTGAATAAATAAGCCTAACTCTTTTCAGATGCTTCACTATCATGCACTTTAACTCCCCACATTACACAGGCATAAGGATTTTGTGGACTTGGGTTTACAGTTACAGGGGCCTTAACATTGTGGAAACACTTCTGTGGCTTCACCGGAGATACAGAGCTGTGCTTATACCAAATCATACACATCTAATTTCTCTTGTATTGTCAAAAAGCAAAAAGTACACACACACACACACACACACACACACACACACACACACACACACACACACACACACAAACACACATTTCAGCTACTGTGCATAACCAGTATATTATTCTTTAAGTGGTATCACAATGTTGCTCAGTGAATGCTGTATGTATCCAACTGTGAGGAGTATATGTCTTCCCTCCTGTGTGTTTTATCGTGTGTGTGTGTGTGTGTGTGTGTGTGTGTGTATGTGTGTGTGTGTGTGTGTGTGTGTGTGTGTGTGTGTGTGTTTTGTCATGTGTGTGTGGGGCCTATCTGATGATAACCTGGTTATTTAAATACAAGTGCAGGAAGTGAATGCATTGAGTGCAGACAAGGCTCAGAGATAGTGAACATGAGATAAGTTCTTGTCAGCGTGGAGTGAGTAAAGCAGTTAGGTGGTGTGTGTGTGTATGTGTTGTGTGTGTGTGTGTGTGTGTGTGTGTGTGTGTGTGTGTGTGTGTGTGTGTGTGGGGTGTGTGTGTGTGTGTGTGTGTGTGTGTGTGTGTGTGTGTGTGTGTGTGTTGTGTGTGGGCGTGTGTGTGTGGTGTGTGTGTGTTGTGTGTGTGTGTGTGGTGTGTGGTGTGTGTTGTGTGTGTGTGTGTGTGTGTGGTGTGTGTGTGTGTAAAGCATGGACTATACAGCTTGTCATCGAGCGAGGGAGGCAGTTAGAACGAGTGAGTAGTCTGTTGGCTAATGAGGTGCAGGGAATTGCATAAACAAGGCCAATTAAGATGATATTTGTGTAAGTAAAATACAGCATTTCTGCCAGAATCCTCGCTCATTTATCAATCGAGAATGCCAAACACTTGTCTGTTTCCAGCCTCTGTGGGAGTTTTGTGTAATTGAATAACTGTAAATTGAATATCTTTGTTTTGGTTTTGGACTGTTGGTCAGACAAAACAAGCAATTTATAGATTTCACCTTCGGGCTCTGAGAAATTGTGGTGGGAAATTTTGGGGAACTTAGTTACACCACTGAAAATATAGAACAGAAATAAATATATACCGGGGTTATGAAGAACGCTGACAAACAACGTGATTACGGTTGCGTTGTAGCACCCTTGAAACCAATAACTCCTGCTGAACTAAACTAAGCTAACAC
>CM047514.1:6125756-6195756 GCA_026122265.1 Ammodytes dubius
TTTTGGGGGTGGCGGGGGGGGTGTTGGATTGTGGTTGTAGCGATGGTTGAGGGGGGGGGGGGACGGTTCTATACTAACGAAAAAAATGTTGTGTCACTGGAAGACGGTGTGGTAGGTGGGACACTGGTGGGACTTCATGTACTTGATGGCGAACTTGAGCTCCTTGCTTTTCTTGTCCCACTTGTGGATGGACATGAGGAGAAGCTGTTGGTCCACCTTGCGTCCCATGATGAGATAGTTGGAGCCCAGGGTGTCCAGCTGGGCACAGGGACAGTTGGCTCCGTTCTTGATGTAGAGGGTTAACTTCTTCAGGTCTTTCTTGCGCAGCACGCCTTGCTTCAACACTTTCTTCTTCTTCTGCGCCGCGATCAGCTTGCGGTCGCCCTCTCCTTCTTGACCTCCTTGATCTTCATCTTGAGAACTAAGAGGGGAAGAGAAGAGAAGAGAGCAGGACAGGTGTATTAGATCACGGAAAGTTGATTAAAAAACAGAGATATTTACATCGGAAAGTGCAATAACGCTAGCACTTTTAATCCGTAGCATTTAAGGGTTTACAGTCACTTAACATTTAACATCAAATGTGTTTGGTTTACCAAATTGTTTTGTCGTGAGCAACATTGTGTAATGTTTCTCTGCTTGTTTATTGTTACTCTTTTACTGTTATTTTTTCTTATTGGTGTATGGTGTTGGTTCTTTAAAAAACTAGATATTTACACCGGGAAGCTCCGTCAAGCCAGGTTAATTTTATTTGTGTAGCCCAGAATAGCATTGCGCTTCACAAACCCTCAAAGGTGTTTATGACGATGTCCATGTTTGTACATATTATACTCTAGTTATTTCCATCACTTACATTGTGTTAAAAAGTGGTAAAAGTGTTAAGGAAGAAGGGGCCAACCAGTAACCATGAGGTCGCTGGTTCAATCCCCGGCACCGGACAGGAGGGTGTTAGTAGTAAAACTAGTGGTGGCTGTATTACATCTACGTGCACCTCTCTACCATTGTGTCTTTGAGCAAGACACTTAACCCCAAACTGCTCCAGCGGCGCTGTACTAGGACTGACCCTGCGCTCTGACCCCCTCTGAAGTGTGGTAACCTGATTGATTGATTTGATTGATTGATTGATTGATTGATTGATTGATTGATTGATTGATTGATTGATTGATTGGGATTATGGAAAGACAAATTTGTATTGTAAGTAGTATAATGCTCATACTTATTTACTTCAAATTCTTATACACATTATTTGCACTCTTTTTGTTTCTACACATGTTGCTATTCTAAATTGGGAGCAACTGTAATGAGTATAGAAAACTTTATTGTCCCCGTGGGGCAGTTGGGTTTGCGGCACAGTCGCACTTCATGACATGACATCAGACAAATGACACAAACAGATAGTCCATACATCAGACACTGACAGACATAACATGAAGAACATACATTACACACTACAATGCACTATACACCTTTGGACATGACCAGGCCAGCTGGACATCTAGCTTATTTTGACTGATTTAAGGCTTTTATGGCTTGTGGTACAAAAGAGAATTTGGATCTGTTCTTGGTCATAAGGGGTACGCAGAAACGACGACCAGATAGCAGTAGTTTAAAATGGGATGCCAGGGGGTGTGTACAGTCACATACAATGTTATTGGCCTTTTTCACCAGTCTGTCTTTGTAATCAAATTCCCCCCCGGAGATCAATCAAGTGTGTTGTTGATACGGGCAACCATAGCCGTGTGTGTGTGTGTCAGTTTGAATCCTAATTTCCCGTTCTCCTTTGAGCAATTCTGACGTCTTGTCTTTTTTGCAGAACTAGCACTGAGGTCTGTGCTGTTTCCACAGAAACTGATATTTTACACCTCTCCTGAGTATCATCATTTATCCTCTCCTGCAGCGTATAAAAAGTGCATCCTGTCCTGTTCTGTGTGTGTGTGTGTGTTGTGTGTGTGTGTGTGTGTGTGTGTGTGTGTGTGTGTGTGTGTGTGCGTGCGTGGTGTGCGTGTGTGTGTGTGTGTGTGTGTGTGTGTGTGTGTGTGTGTGTGTGTGTGTGTGTGTGTGTGTGTGTGTGTGTGTGTGTGTGTGTGTGTGTGTGTGTCTGTCTGACTTCGGGAAAACCCATAAACGTAAAAAGGAGGACATGTTTTTGGAGTTACGACCCGAAGTTATTACAAGCAAGTTCAAGTCCGGTCTCAATCCCCTAAGGATGAGGCTGAGTCACGACCCTTTATAAGCAAATTACAAGTCTCTCAAACGCTTAATTCTAGTATTAGGGCACAGAGAGAGTAGAGAGAGAGAGAGAGAGAGAGAGAGAGAGGAGGGGAGAGAGAGAGAGAGAGACAGAGAGAGAGACAGACAGAGAGAGAGAGAGAGAAGAGAGAGAGAGAGAGAGAGAGAGAGAGACAGAGAGAAATCAGAGGAGGACAATTTATTTTTCACTATATGCACTTCAAGAATAAAGACGAAATACAATGTTGAGATTTCAAGACTGCAGTAAAATTGGAAATAGATTGTGTGTTAATACATTTTATTTATTTATTTTTTTTATTTTTTTTTATTCCAGACACAGAGAGAAAAACGGTCCATAATACAATACAAAAACAGTAAAAAGACAAACAACAATAAAAAAGACTAAAAAAGACTAATAAAGTTGTAGGGGTTATTGATAGTGGACGTTCCAATCTGTCAAACTGTTGGGTTTATTCTCAAAATAGTTTTTCGTCTTTACTAACAACATTTAAACTTTATTTCTCGAATTACATAATGAAAAGAAAAATTCCTCTTCCTCCAGTGGCCCTGATACTCTTCATATAATTGATTGATTGATTGATTGATTGATTGATTGATTGATTGATTGATTGATTGATTGATTGATTGATTGATTGATTGATTGATTGATTGATTGATTGATTATTTTAATGACCACACACATTTTTTTTTTCAGTACAGCTCCTTGGTACATGTTCGAACATTACATTAATCATTAAACATGTAACATCGCTATACATACATACATATATACAGACAGACAGACAGACAGACATACATACATACATACATACATACAGACACAGACAGGACAGACAGACAGACAGACAGACAGACAGACAGACAGACAGACAGACAGACAGACAGACAGACAGACAGACAGACAGACACATTACATAATATATAAGGACCATGCTTAATACTCAGCGTTCAGAGTTTAGAATGTTGATTGCATTGGAAATGAAACTGTTTTTGAAGCGGGTTGTTTTGGAGGCAATTCTGTCTAAAATGACATTTTCCTTTCACCCCTGGGTTGTGGCTTTGCGAGGCCTGTCTGCTGCCATTATATTTTTAAATTGTTTGTTTTACTTGTTTGTTACAGGGTGTTACCATGTCTTATCTTGGGACTTGCTTTCAAGACTCAAATCAAATCAAGCCGTTAGGGAGTTACAGTACGTTTAAAGAAACATTAGTTTTAAAATGTTGACATATGTAATCTGAATTTAACTGCTTTAGTATCGTCCTTTGTTGGTCTTTATATATAGTTTTCTATGTAACGATCACTTTGCTGTCAGATATTAGAAGCTTTGCCTTCCTCTCACACCTTTTCGAACATAGACACTATATCTATTTCATAAATATTGTTTATGACACTTTATAATTATTGTTTTTTTTGTGTTGTGTGTATTTGTATCATGTGTCATACTTGCTGTTTTAATGTTTTGTTCAAAATGAAGACGAAATGAGATATAAGACGATTTTTACTTCCACTGTTCCTCTGTTAGGAGACTGCACGCTGCTTACTTCTCGCTCACAGTCCTGTATCTTTAACACAAAAAACAATCCTCAACAGATAACCTCTGTCCAGTGTGTTTCAGTATACATGTGGAGTTTGAGTTACACAGTAAACATCAACTTTATCAACGTAATGAAGTACTGACTTGTATCACCCGTCCCCGGCCCTCGTGTTTATACGCTCATATTTTAACATGCTGAGAGATTAAAATTGAAAGCGCCAAACATTTGAGAAGGAGGAAGGAATTCTCTGGGTGAAAAATTCTGACAGGTGACATTAATCAAGGCAGCAGGCGAAGAGGCAAAGGGGTCGGTATGAAGCCTTCACTATGTGTATACCCAGGCCCTGCTGCTGGAAGATCGCCATTTCATTTCATTTCTTGCCTGCTTGTCTACAGTTGCATAAACATCCCCTCAGCCCCACTCTGATAGGCACACACACAGTCACACACACACACACACACACACACAGTCAGACACACACACACACACACACACACACAGTCAGACACACACACACACACACACACACACAGTCAGACAGACACACACACACACACACACACACACACACACACACACACACACACACACACAGTCCATGCGTAGTGATAGCAGCATGTTCAAGGGGGAATGTGTGTGTTGAGTTGCCTCTGATCCGCATCCCAATTCACATCCATCCAGCTCCCTTCACTGAGGGCGTGTGTTTACGCGCTGTGCTTGCGTGCCTACAGGCCTGTGTGTGTGTGTGTGGTGTGTGTGTGTGTGTTGTGTGTGTCTGAGTGTGTGTGTATTTTTTTGTGAATGAGTGCATTCATGTATATGTGTGTGTGTGTGTGTGTGTGTGGTGTGTGTGTGTGTGTTCAAGCAAAGATAGGCAGGATAACATAACATCCCTCCCCGCTTCACTTGAATGCCCGCGCAGACAGACCCAGTCTTAAGTGATGCAGTGAGGCCCGCATACTGTGCTGCTGCCCTGGACAGTGTCTATATGATGACAGGCCTCTCCCATGTCTTTATACTATAGGGCTTTCCCAGACCATTTGGAATCCCAGACCAGTTTTGATTGATTGATTCAGTTTTATTTCAGACATATCAAGAAAAGAAAAAATTAAAAGCATGAAAATACAATAAGAAAATATGTTCAAATGATTTCACAAATAAAAAAAAACAAAAAATAAACAAATAGTCAAATCGATTCTGCCTTTTCCAATACGAAGATTTGACAATTCGTTTAACATACTATATTTGGCAATAAGAAAAGTGCATTAGAGTTAAATATTTGGTCTTCCGTCTACACGATAATGGTGGAGAACTGAACTTTTAAAGCTGCATTATGTAAGATTTTCAATTCTAAAAAGTTGTTCTTTGTATATTATTTTTCATTGGCATTTTGTCCACAATAATCATTCCACTTAAATTTGACTGTGACTAGACTTATTATCTAAATAATATGTTGAGTCTCTGCTGTCTGCCCGATACATGTGTACCAGAATCACACAGGCACTAAGGAAATAACTTAAAATCGGAAATGTTTTACTAGAAATAACAAAAATAAATAAAAAACACTTTGGATAACTGTTCGGCTAATTATCTAGACATGGCAGAGCAGTCAATAAAGAGACCGCAGGTGATACTCATATTATTAGAATATCATGGAAAATTAATTGGAATTGAGGCAAGAATTCATGCAAAAGGGTCCCAAACCAAGTACTGAGTACATATCGATGATTATACTTTATATAGGGCCGACATTTCTGTATTTAAAATCCTTTTCTATTGATTTTTATGTAATATTAAAAAGTTCAGAGATTTTGAATGTGGGGTTTTTATTACTGTAAGCCATGATAAATACAATTATAACAAATGAAGGCTTGAAATATCTCACTTTGCATGTAATGAGTCTATATAATATTTTAGTTTCACCTTTTAAGTTGAATTACTGAAATAAATGAACTTTTGCACGATATTCAAATTTTTCGAGGTTCACCTACATATTCCCGTGACATAATTACGTAGCGTAGCTTTAAGCTAAAGCGAGCGACCACCCAACCTGCCCAACCAGGTGTCGGCTTCATACCCGCCACACTCTCTCTCTCTCTAGCCTTTCTATTATACTATTTCTATTATACTATTTTTTACTCTATTTTACATCATGTTACCTAATGTAACAACGGAAAATGTGTAGAGATCGGACATCAAAAGTAATTCAGTAACCAAACACCAAAGTACAGAAGGCTCTTGAGGGGACGAAGGAACAAACGCTGTCCCAAGATGAATCGCTAACAACATTCGCCAGGCGTGAGATCAAAAAGCTTGTAATCAGCTCCCGGCCTGTAGAATAACATTGTGGACTCATTTTTAGCCTTGATCTCACAAAACCGAAAACCCATACGTCATGGTTATCTTGACTTCTCCTACTCATCCTTATGTCTCACCCAGTCACATACATTAATAAGCCAACTTGTGTACGGTTGGCTGTCTGCCCAGTTATGTAGTTATATTTCATCCGATAGACAGAAAGAATCTCTCTGTCTCACCCCTATGATACCCGAAACAGCCTCCTGTCCTGTTGGAAGATTGATATACTGTATATGTGTGTTTGTGTGTGTGTGTGTGTGTGTATGGTGTGTGTGTGTGTGTGTGTGTGTGTGTGTGTGTGTGTGTGTGTGTGTGTGTGTGTGTGTGTGTGTGTGTGTGTGTGTGTGTGTGTGTGTGTGTGTGTGTGTGTGTTATCCTGAAATTGAACAGATGAATAAATATCAGTGATTGAGTAGAGTCATGATTTATAGACGTGATTTATGTTGGGGATGAGCCACGGTTTGGCAGCAGCTCAGTGTGTGAGTGATGAGCACAGAGTTAGTCTGTTGAGGTTGGACGCTGTGTGTTTTGCTTGTTTATTCATTTCTGATTTACGTGCGGGCCGCTTTCGTAGGTGTGAATAACTGTCACAAGACTTGTGGTGTCTTTTAAAGGTGCTACGAGGAACTTTTGAATATTTCTGAAACAGTCTAATTTTTTTTTCTCTGATGATCATAAATGACATGTAACAGCAAACGAGACCATCAGTGCAAAGAATGATATTTTTATATTGTTTTTTTTTATGCCTTTGACGTGGGTACGCTCACCAGGAACAACAGCTGGCATAGTAAAAACACTACCGCTTGTGTCCAAAGGGGGGCAAGAATGAACACAAACTGAAAGTTACTACAAGCACTACAGCACAGTATGGTTTATGATCATCAGAGGAAAAATATTCCAGTTTCAGAAATATTTAAAAGTTCCTCGTAGCACCTTTAAGTGACACTATTCTTACAAATCTTTTTAAGAAATAAAACCCATATTCCTCATGTGTGTCCCAAGGTGATGCAGTTTATTTTGTGTCTCTATCTCTATAGTTTAGTGCTCAGAATGTAATGACCAGAGAGAAAGGAGAGAAGTATATCATTAACAGTAAAGCACAGGGAAATGGTCCACACAAGCAGAGAACAATTCAGCTGCTGTGTGGAGGAGGATGATTTGGGCCAAAAATCCTAGATGAGTACAAAATATTGGAATAATCATGTTTTGGCTTTCGCGCTCAGGTCATTACTGTGGTAACCATGGAATGCTGGAAAGGAGAACGTTTAGAGAATGGTGTTGAATAGACCCCGGGAATGGAAGCTGTTTGAATTAAATTATAAAATCATTGGAAGAATTGGCTTATGAGCTATTGGAGGGAACAGTGCAAAACTGAATGTGTGTTCGGCTGCTTGATGAGGTATGGACTCATTCTGACCATTTTCTACAAAACAAGGATGGGCAAAATTGAAACAATGAATATGATTAAAAAAAAACATATGAAAAGCAACAACCTTGTTATTTTTGCGTCCACCAACAAAGTGCCCTTTAACTTATTTCAGCCTGGGGTAATGGTATAATGTAGGGTTTTTTATTTTTTATTTTAAAGGTGCTACAAGGAACTTTTATATATTTTCAAAACAGTCTAATTTTTGGTCTGATGATCATAAATGACATGCAACAGCAAACGAGATCATGAGTGCAAACAATGGCATGGGTACGCTCACCCAGGAACTACAGCATGGCTTAGTAAAAAAAAATACCGCTTTTGTCCAAAGGGGGGTGCAAGAACTAACAAAAACTGAAGGTTCCTCGGTGCACCTTTTAAAGTCGATTCACACGGGACAAATAGCCTCACAGGACCTCTGTGTTTGGTGAAATAAAGTAAGTTATTTTCTGTTGTCTTTTTAAAATACACATTACGGACAAGGTCGATTTTCGAAAACATCCGCATTCATTACAAATTACTTCAGGTCCACATTAGACTAATGGGGCTAAAGAGATTACAATAGCTGCTGCAGTGCCACCTACAGGCGACACATGGTATAGGTGTGTAGTGCGGGTCTCAGTCTGTTTTAACAGCTACTTACCAAAGTCACTGGCGCAGTAATGCTCCATGATGTTGTCCGATTTCAGCTCGTTGTCACACGGAGGGCACGCCTTGGTCACTGAAACGCAAGGCAAGGCAAGATTATTCATGTACGCACAATTCAGATCACCATTCAAAGTGCTTTACAAGGGCATAATACATACATCAAGATTAGACATTAGAAAGAAAAAAATAAATGAAAAACGTCATTAATAACTTGTGCCCGGTCACATTTTATATGGTTGTATTAAGGCCAGATTAGCTAATATCTAGAAGTCAGCCTTGGTTGAGTGCAGTTGGCAAGAACCAAAGCCTTGGTCTCAGTAAGAAATCATTAGGCCTCTGAGCACTCTTCAGACACTTCACACACACACACACACTGACACACACACACACACACACAAACCCCTCTGCATGTCGGAGGCTATTTGCTATGAGTGAATATACAGTCCAGCAGGCTGACTGATGTTTGCACTTTGCAATTACAGCGGACAAAATGTTTTTATTCTGGCTCTTGTATATTTTGGTAGAGCAGGCGTGGTCTGCTTGGCTGTGCAGGGAAAAGGTAAACGCTGCTGCAGCAAGAGCAACCCAACGAACAGGGTGAAAAGTGATCTTCATACACACACACACACACACATAACACACACACACACACGTAAACACACACATAACACACACACACACACACAAATTACAGATCTTAGGGTTCTCACATCCCTGTCTCACAGCTCATGCAACGGTTATTTTAACCCGTTTCTCTCTCTCTCTCACACACACACACACACACACACACACACACACACACACACACACACACACACACACACACACAACACACACACACACACACACACACACACAGACACACAGCAACCACACATGATGAAACCAAAGCAACAGTCCAGTTTATTTTTTACTCCAAATGTTTGGTCACGGCCTCTTTGCTCAGAAGCGTTTTTAGCCTTTAACTGACATTGTGATTGTTGTGATGTTGCAACCAGACAAAACAAGAGAGAGAAAAAGCACACGACCTAAATGATTCATTTTTATTGGTCTACCGTAGCGTCTTGCTTGTTTCTACCATATGTATAGCTATGTATAAAGAAAACACTCATTTATGTTTGAAAATAAGATTAACTATGATTATATTTGAATATAATAAAATGTTCTTTATCACTTGTGCGCCCACGCCACTTAAAAAAACATGCTTCAAAGCCTGCAATATGTTTATTATTAGAATAAACACACACACACACACCACACACACACACACACACACACACACCACACACACACACACACACACAGGCTTCATAATATCTTGCAATTTTCAATTTTCTTTCTTCTTTACTCTTCAATATAAAACTTTATTGTGACAATTACTAAAAAAAACTCCACGTAATCCCAGAGGGTTTGTTTACCTGCAAAGCATGCAGAGCTTTGGGCCATAAGGAGACGACAAGGAGTAATATTAGAAAGGGCCTGGGGCAGAAGGATGTGGCATAGCCTGTTTATAGGGGAGTCATTCACAAGCAAAGAATCTTGCTTTTTTTCTCTTAATTCCTGTGTATCTCGCGCTTTCAAACACACACACACACACACACACAAAGGACACACACACACACACACACACACAGAAATGTCACCCACACACACACACACACACACACACACAGACGACACACACACACACACACAGAGACACACACCAGAGTAATCCTATAGCACAGTGTAGCCACGCGGCCCCTGGGTTAGAAGTCAGGGTTCAAAGGTTATCACCCTCAGCCCAAACCTCAGCAGCGTCTGGCAGATAATGAGAGAGGTCAAGTTCACCACGCATCGCTGCTCGGGTCGCGGGGAGGTGAACCCCCTAACCGACCACTTGAGAGTGTGTGGTGTGTGTGTGTGTGTGTGTGTGTGTGTGTGTGTGTGTGTGTGTGTGTGTGTGTGTGTGTGTGTGTGTGTGTGTGTGTGTGTGTGTGTGGTGTGTGTGTGTGTGTGTGTGTGTGTGTGTGTCAGACGGAGTTTGAACCCATGTTCTTGCAGAGTAACTGCCAGTTTTTATTCTATATGGGTTCCCATGCTTTATGCCTATACAGGGTCAGTCCTCTAATTGTCTGGTGCTGACATGAAGACTAGAGCGCACTACACACACACACACACAACACACACACCACACACACACACACACACACACACACACACACACACACACACCACACACACACACACACACACACACACACACACACACTGTAGAGATGAAAAAGTAAGAACAAATCAAAATTTCAAGGCAACTGTCTGCACTAGATTTTTTGAAGTTTTGAGGCCAATAAAACTCTTAACTCTGAAGGGAAAGTGCCGACTTTGTGCCAACTAATTATCTTCTGTTGAGATAACTTATCGTTCATATGTAATGTCACTTTTATTCCAAAATGAAGAGCTCTTCCAATTCTTTCAGATTTGTGTTCAGACAGTTTGACCAACTGTTTTAATGTTAGAATCAACACTTTGACCGACATGTTGTTTTTCTTTCTTATCTGTTAGACAGAGAATGTGTTGGCACGAACCGTTATTGTTTGAAATTCTTAGTATGAAGAACCAAAAACATTTAGTTTTATACAAATGAAAGACACATTTTCCTGACACATGAATGATACGTTATCTCAACACACACACACACACACACACACTCAACACACACTCAACAACACACACCACACACACACACACACACACACACACACACAACTCCAACACACACACTCACTGATTCCGAAATGCCAAAAACCTCTGGATTTGTCTGTTTCGAATGAGTCCCCTTGAACTGCTACATCTTATTCAGACTGCTTGCGATAATTCATTGTGGTTTTCACAGGCGTGGTATGTTGGCAGCAGCCCCGGTCCCGTCCGTGCCAAAGCATGTGTCAGGAGGAGGGGAGAGAGAAAGCCAGTCGCCCGGTTCCCCCCTCACTCACATGAAACTGAGTTGAGCTTTGACCCAAAACCACCATTTTGGATCTAGCTGCAAAATCAATTAACCTGCAGTGTGTAGAATTTTGGGTTTTATTTCCTAGCAGATTTTGTAGAAAGTAATTATAATATCCATAAGTAAGTTTAATTTAGTGCATAATAGCTGAAAACATTTTTTTGAATTATTTTTTTTTCCCTTAGAAAGGGTCTCATATATGTCCATATTTCTGCATATTTTGGACCAAGGCCTAGTGCCGCCATCTTGAAAGTGTCATAGTTGGAATGTCATCAGTGCATTGTTTAAAATTTAGAATTGTTCTTGTCCTTGAAGGCCACTGTAGCTTCTGTTATTATTCCAAAAGGGGTGGGGTTACCCAGGGAGCGTTGCATTCTAGAACTTTGTAGAACTTTCTGATGATGATGTCATATTACACACTGCACCTTTAAGCGACAAAACGAAGGAACTGCCCTCATCACGCTCTGTGCTCAGGGGAATCACCGTCATGTTCTGATGGCTTCCACTGCTGCGTAGCTTGGCTCTGGCTCGGCTTGGCTTGGCTTGGCCTAGGCCTGGCTGCTTAGCGTGCCTTGCTTTGCCCTTTTTAAAACCTGGACACACTTCCTACTCAGCAAATATTTTGACATTAGGTCATTCATGTATGTTGCCATCACCATCACCATCATCAGAGAAGTTCAGGAATTTTTTCTTTAATATTTTTTTTTCTTTACCACGCCGCCATGGGATTCACTTGTGTGAGAATAATGTTGCTTTGGTTCCTCGGGTTGACTTTGGAACCTTCGGAGGCTCTGTACTTATTTTTTTTCTTCTTGTGTGCGCTGCTTTTCGTCATTCGCACGCTGGGTTTTTATAGACTTAATTACAGTACACTTAAATGTTCCCTATCACACTGATGAGCGGAATAATATTGACCCTATTGGCTGCGGAGTGGATGATTGAGTGTGTATGAGAGGGAATAGTTAGGATCGGAGCGGAGCAGGGGCTGAGTGTGTATGGTAAGGGTGGTCTGTTGGAAAATGATTTTTCTGTTATTCTTCAAACGAGCAGAGCCAGAGTGGATATGACGTACGGCAGGAGTCCAGTAATTTAACTGCACATGCTTCAGTTAGTCATCGGTCGGAGGTTAATATCCCTTTTTACCGAGTTCAATGTCTTTCTCCTGCTGTATCGTTTCACCCCTGACCCTCTGTCACTCTCTTTGTTTTTTAACTAAATAGAAAAAGGGCTTTATGGAACACAGCGGAATGCAACGAATCTCCTTAAAAACACTTCTTTAGGTTGCTTGGGAAAAAACGTATGATGTCATTGATATAACACTGATTGAAGATATGAAGTCATGTGTCCAATAATAAGATGGGTGTGGAATAGAAAGCCCCATTGGGTCTCATTATGGGGCGGCTGTGGTGAAGTGTGTAGGGCGGTCGTCCACTGGTTGCAGGGTCGGTGGTTCGATTACCCCCGTCTCCCCGCTACATGTCAAAGTGTCCCTGGGCAAAGAGACACTGAATCCCAAATTGCTCTTGGTAGTTAGCTTGCACCCTGCGTGGTAGCTGCTGCTGCTATCGGTGTATGAATGTGTGTGTGAATCTGTACAAAACAATGTGAAGCGCTTTGGGCCTGTGCAGAAACAGGGAAAAAGCGCTATATAAGTGGAGTCCATTTACCATTAGAGTGTCATTGTGCACCTCTCTGTCTCTCATCACTGTCTCTCTCTCTCTCTCTCACACACACACACACACACACACACACACACACACACACACACACACACACACACACACACACACACACACACACACACACACACACACACACACACACACACACACACACACACACACACACACACACACACACACACACACACACACAAAGGATAACAACCAGGTCCTAAAATCTCATCATGCGATCCCCTTGCCATATCTTGTACCTCACCCCCCTGCGTCCCTAGCACCATGCACCTTGACTTTAATAGGAGGAACTTTCCATTTCATGTCTGCGCCCGGGCCACTGTCCACGCCTCATTTGGGCCCTTTAAGTTACGAGCAGCAACACTTACTGTACGACACAAAACGGTACAGTGCCGCAGATGAAATGCGGCGTGCGGTGATTTATGTCGGTTGAGCCTAACATCTGTTTTAATGCGGCATGCACCACACACCCCACACACAACACACCACACACAAAACACACACACACCACACACACACACACACACACACACACACACACACACACACACACACCACAACACACACAACACACAAACACACACACCCACACCACACACACACACACACACACACACCACACACACACACACACCACACACACAACACACACACACACACACAGAGCAGGACATTTTAAATACGGCCCATGCACAGCAAGGCTCCCGGGGGCCCCTAAAGCTAGAAGCACGCTCCCCTTGCATCTGTAAAGGAATCCTATACAGGAGAAAAGAAATACATTCTATACAAGAGCGAGGTTATGTCGTCCATGCACAAAGTGTTGGATCACATTTTCCCTTCTTTTCATACAGCCAGCCAGGGCCCACACACAACACACACACACACACACACACAACACACACACACACACACACACACACACAACACACACACAACCACACACCAACCACATGAGTAGCGCCCATTGTGCTGCCGCGGCCCTGACAGCGCTGTCTGTCTGCTTTAGCACGGTTGTAACTTACACTAGTATGTAGCGCGTCAATGATACGGCCGAGGACAGACAATATCTTTCACACCGTCCAATTTTCAACCTCTTTCACTGGGACAATGGGCAGATTGTCTCCAAGAAGGATTTTTGGGGTGGGAAACGGGCAATTTTGGGTTGAAGAGTTTAGGCCACACACTACTCAGGCTAAAACATTGTTTTTCAAGCAATGGTCGATTGGTGATTTTTGGCTATTTTGTTTTGATTAAAGCTGGTGTATATGATTTCTGATTGGTCAAAGTCATAACATGAGCTGTACACTTTGACCAATCAGAGCGAGGCTCCGATTCTCTGTTCTTATTGGCTGTTGGGACTGTCCATTCACTTTGGCACAACTTTGTTGGTGTAGAGCGTGTCAGGGAGGGACCATAGGGGAGGGACCAAAGAGAACAAGTGGAGCGGTTGAGGTATTTGGATTCAAAATCTCTATCCCAACTGCCATTTTCTCCACAAATCCTCCACCCGCTTAATGTTTCTTCATATACAAGTGTAAATGTAAGTGTTTATTTGACTAAACCTTGTCTGTTTGAGTCTGTAAATGTATCCTATTCAACCTTAATTAATGGCCATTGTCTCAACATTAGTTTCAATACTCTGAACCAAAAACCTCAAGTTTTAAGTTAAAACCCTTACATCAACTAGACTTTCCATAATCATTTTCATCACTATTCTGAAGGGTATTGCACAAGGATTTGTCATATGTTGTTAATTGTCTGATTTATGATACATTTTTAAGACCTGTACAATATGGTATTTTATGATTTCTAAAATGAAAAAAAGGCTCCATCCACAATCTGTTCTCTAAAATAATTGGACTCTAAATGTTGTAAAAATGAAATAAAGATTTTTGATCTCTGGCTCTTCATCCAACATCTAGATTTTCAGTTTGTTAATGAGATGCAAATGTAGCCTAGTAAGATACGGCCAAAATTGGAATATCTATTCACTTTCAAGTTTTAATTTCAATAATATTATTGAATGTCGTAATCAACTGGCAATTTCATGATGATATTTATAAGTTAAATAATGTACATCATGAAGTGCTAAATAACAAACCTGGCAGAGATCCTCTAGCTTAATCATTACCGCTATTTGCTGACGCAGATGTGGCTAAAGTTAGCGTCATTTAACCCATAAGCATATTGTTGGTTGGCATTCTAACTGTGCAGACATCCTGGATGCATGTCAGCTTGTCCTTTCCCCTGGCTATAATCATTACTAGACTTAGTGTTGCACATAATTCACACCGCATGTCCCTAGTTTCACAAACTACACAAGATTGCGCACAACACACACACCACCTCTGACACACTCTGATACAACACACACACACTCTGACACACACACACACACACACACTCTGACACACACACACACACACACACACACACACACACACACACACACACCACACACACACAACACACACACACATCTGCCAAAATCATCCACCCTTGTCCAACATGACTCCGGAGCTGTTGTTTGGACAGAGAGGTGGAAAGTGAATCTAACTCTGTGCTGTTAGTTTCCACAGCAGCCCTCAAACTGCGAAACTGTGCTGTGTCATGTAATTGATGAATATAGCATCGAATCGGGGGCCTCTCGGACAGGGAGAGCAGCGCTTAACTCCTGCAATTGATTCAATTCACCCAGATTCACCTGGAGTACAACACACACCACACAACACACACACACACACACACACACACACACACACACACACACACACACACACACACACACACACACACACACACACACACACACACACACACACACACACACACACACACACACACACACACACACACACACACACACACACACAGACACACACCACACACACACCACACACACACACACACACACACACAGACACACACACACACACACACACACACACACACACACACACAACACACACAACACACACACACACACCACACAACACACACACGTGAGAGTTTTCATGTGATCCTTGGTGGAGAGAATCATTCACGTCCTCTGACACCGGAAAAAACGTACGTCTAAGAATTCTGAGGCTGAAATTCCTTTTTGTTATTGCTGGCTGTCGTTGTTTGTGTGTGTGTGTCTTGTGTGTTGTGTGTGTGTGTGTGTGTGTGTGTGTGTGTGTGTGTGTGGTGTATTGTGTTGTGTCTGTGTGTGTTGTGTGTGTGTGTGTGTGTGTGTGTGTGTGTGTGTGTGTGTGTGTGTGTGTGTGTGTGTGTGTGTGTGTGTGTGTGTCTATGCTGTGTGTGTGTGTGTGTCTGTGTGTGTGTGTGCTTGAGAGCCAGAAAGCTTGTCCTCGGGATGGCCTCATCGGCACATCTGAAAAGCTCTGGTTCTTAACAAAAATGTCAGCGACTGAGCCTCCGGGCTACAACAAGTGAAGTGATATGGCTCCGCTCTCAGTTTCAAAAGCACACACACACACACACACACACACACACAACACACACAACACACACACACATCCACACACACGTCTACACACACGTACACAATTTTGCACACACTCAAATTATAATGTAATTGTCAGGCTTAACCTTAATCCATGTTTGATTTATCTTTCAAAACCTTAATCATATTCAAGTATATTCAATAATCTTTTCTCTCCGGGGTAAAACATTGCTTAATATTCAAAAAAAAAAAAAAATCCCTTGACATATTTATAGCGATCTCTTTCTGTAACGGAGCCGCGGCCTCTGAGTCATTATGTGATTAGATGATTAGATAGGATCAACAAACACTTTGCCGCTTTTGAGGAGGTGACGGCTGATGTTGTGAGCTGCCGTCTTTCTCCAGAGCATTTAAAATAGAGAATGAGTTATGGCTCCGCAAAAGCCAAAAAAATGTCACATAGTTGATGTGGTCCTACAAAAACAGAACCGCCATTTTTTTTCCTCTAATACATAGAAGAAGGGTTAGAAGTTAGCTCTGTGTGAATTCACTAGAGATTCCTCCGATGATTATGTCCCACTTATTTTTTTAAATCATAAGCTATCAGTAGCTATATATGCTTTGAACAATAATGATAAAAAGCCAAGATAAGCCAACGACTTCTGCTATGACTGACAGGACCCACTTTGTGTTATGACATTATCGGCTCTGGATTTTTTTTTTTTAAAGTTAAGTAATAAATCAACCGCTCAAGTTAAGAAAAACACATTAAACCCAACCAAACATTAACAGTCGGGCGGGGGGGGGGGTAGGGGGGGGGGGGAACATTGCATCGTAAGAAAGCTGATAAGAAATGGCAATAAACGGGTTAAAGGCAAAGAAGAAGGAGTGGAATAATGAGAATAATAAACCATTTTTTTTCTTGGAGTCCTTTACTGAAAGCATGAGAGAGGCAGACACAGGAAGCAGCTTTTTCCCCATATTCTAAGGCCCCCCCTCTTTTACTCTCTCTCTTTTACTCTCTCTTTTCACTATTAGTCTCTCTATTGGGCTGTTTCGTGGACAATCAGACTTTTAGCCGTATAGCCATTCTCTTGCCTGCCTCCTCTTGTCCTGTCATGTTCACTAATTAGCAGGAGCTCCAGTAATTGGGCTTCTAGCTAAATTGTCCCGCTGGCCGGCTGCTGCTGCCAGGGCCGAACAAAAGGGCCTGGGACACACAGTGGGGACTGTCCCAATGCTGCCACTGTCTAAAGGCTCTCATCAACTCCTCCACTCTCTCTAGTCTACCCCCCCCCCACCCACCCTCTTTCTCTCTCTCTACGGCTATGACTGCTTTTGTGAGGAGGCTGTGCTTGAGACACTGTGTTATGCGCACGCACACGCACACACACACACACAACACACACACACACACACACACCACACACACACACACACACACACACACACTCACGTTCGTCTGACTATACATGTGAGGACATTCATTGAGATTATGCTTTCCCTAGCCGTAACCATCACAACTAAATGCCTAACCCCAACCCTTACACTAACACTTCACCTTAAACAGCTCCTTTATAGGTCTGTAATGAAGTGGGAACCGGCAAAATATGTCCTCACTCTTAAGGTCTAAAACTCAAATTGGTTCTCACAAAAATAGTTGTACAAGTACACACACACACGCACACACACCACACACAAACACACACACACACACACACACACACACACACACACACACACACACACACACACACACACACACACACACACACACCACACACACCACACACTATTTTTTTCTCTATATAGTTTACACTTGCCTTCTCACAGTCTTGGCCAACATGCCTGTCCACTTAGTTATTGCCTGTGAAGAATAATAAAACATTTTCCATTTTTTCTATGAATCAGAAGCTCTACTGTAGTGATTCTCCTTCTTCCTCTGTGGGTTCAGTTGATCGTTTGCTGACACTCTGCCCACCAGCCTCGGAGCATTGTGCAATCATGACAACCTGAAATCCCAAATTCTCCGTTCACTTCATTTGTGAGATTGATGGATTAACTGTTGATAGATGTCTTCTGCTGATAAAGGGTGTATGTGTGTGGGGTTTTGCTCTGTGTGTGTGTGTGTGTGTGTGTGTGTGTGTGTGTACTTGCTCCTGTGTGTGTGTTGTGTGTGTGTTGTGGTGTGTGTGTGTGTGTGTTTTGCGTGTGGCGTGCTTGCCACCGTTTGAGTTGAGATGTGTTCAACATCACAGTCCATTAATCTTAACTCGGCGAGGGATCTGGGCCGCCGGAGTCTTGCTCAGTCTCCTGCCTGTCTGTCTGTCTCCTGCCTGTCTGTCTGTCTCCTGCCTGTCTGTCTGTCTCTGTCTGTCTGTCTCCTGCTGTCTGTCTGTCTCTGCCTGTCTGTCTGTCTCTGCTGTCTGTCTGTCTCCTGCCTGTCTCACTCCCCGGGGCGCAGTGTGTCTGTCTATGGGCCGTCCTGAACCGGACACTTACCGGAGAACTTTCCCCTGTAGCCCTCTCTCTCTCTCTCTCTCTCTCTCTCTCTCTCTCTCTCTCTCTCTCTCTCTCTCCCTTCTCTCTCTCCTCTCCTCTCTCTCACTCTCTCTCTCTCTCTCTCTCTCTCTCTCTCTCTATGTCTTCTCTCTCTCTCTCCTCTCTCTCTCTCTCTCTCTCTCTCTCTCTCTCTCTCTCTCTCTTCTCTCTCTCACTGACCCCCTCTGGATATTCTCTCAATTAAACTTTCGTCTGTCATCGTTGAAGTGCAGGAAAACCATATGACCCTTGCAGCCAATTTTAAGACACACACCACCACACACCACACACACACACACACACACACACACACACACACAACACACACACACACACACACACACACACACACCACACACACACACAACACACACACACACACACACACACACACACACACACACACAGTCTGTCTTAGTATTGTTTTTAATAATATCTGCATTTCCTGAAGTTTTGTTATCTAATCTTATCTTATCTCACGTGAAGGGAAATGTTCTGAAGTTTCCTCAGTTGTTTTCCTGTTTTATTTTTGCACGTGTCTGCAGCTCAACACATGGTCTGGCAATGCTTCAATGTCTTTTCTATGAAAATACATGTTTTAACCTAAAGTAAAACACTTACTAATAGTTGTATTGATATTGCTGAAACTAAAATCCACATTTACACCACCTCATTAAAATGATAATGATAAAGCATGTTTTGGGAATAATAATAATGAAAACAGAAATGATGAATAAAGTGGTATATATTGATTAATTCAACAAAAATACAATTCTAACGTTGTAACTATGGTAGGCACATGACATTTTGAAATTTGAGGAAGTAGGTTTGTTGCCATACACACATTTTACCTTGGAGTAAAAGCCCTAATTTAAACTTTTTACCAATAACTTGTTTAGGGGTCGTACGTGACTGTCATTTAAAGTGGCTACAAGGAACTTTTTGTTGATCTAGAGGCATCTTTAGATAAGTCGTAGTTTTTACGACATTAGCGCCTGCCGTCTAGAGAGGTTTGCTAGCGGGTGCCGGCAGCGGTGCATTTGTTTAGGAAGCGAGTGAAAGAGAGACGACAGGATGCATTGTGATGAGGTAATGTATTTATATGTGACTGTGTCAGATAATAATGGTAATATGACGATGATGAAGCAAAGCACATTTTATATAGTAACGTTTATAAACACAGGATATTACCATCTGCCTGCCGTAAATCATTTTGCCAAAGTTTTGGGGAAAACAGACCCGATCGATGGCATTCATCATAACTAAACATTATATAAATTTTTAAAGTTCCTTGAAGGAGGTTTCAGGCATTCCCACTATTTCAGACCTTTGACCTATCTGTGCATAACAAGATTAGCTTTAGTGTGAGGGTGTGTGTGTCTCGATGTGTGTGTGTGTGTGTGTCTGTGTGGTGTGTTGTGTGTGTGTGTGTGTGTGTGTGTGTGGGTGTGTGGTGTGTGTGGTGTGTGTGTGTGTGTGTGTTTGGGTTTGGGTGGTGTTGTGTGTGTGTGTGTGTGTTTTGTGTGTTGTGTGTGTGTGTTGATGTGTGTGCATCGCACGTAGCGGCTGCCCCTTACCTGGTGCCTGGGTGACCTGGTTGGCAGCGAACTGCATGGGGATGCACAGGTCGTTGTCGATGGGGAACTTATCGCAGGTGAGCATCTCGGGCCAGGGGAAGCCGTAGGTCTCCATCACGGGGGCGCAGCTGTCCCTCACGGCCTCGCACAGGGAGCGACACGGGTAGATGGGCCGGTCCAGACACACGGGAGCAAACAGCGAGCAGAGGAAGACCTGGGTGTCTGCGTGGCACCGCTTGGCCAGGAGGGGAACCCAGCTGCCGGCCTGCTGCTTGACCTCGGGCATGGTCTCGTGGTCCAGCAGGTTGGGCAGCCTCATCTTCTTGTAGCCCACGTTGTGACACAGGCGCAGGTCGGCCGGGATGTCCACGCACTGCGGCTGCTTGGTGTAGAAGCGCCCGTTGTGGAAGTTGTCCGACTGCCAGCTGTAGTAGTCGTACTCGTCTGCGGCCGAGACAGTGCCGGTGGTGGTGAGGAGCAGAGGGAGGAGGAGGCAGAGGGAGAGGGAGAGACACAGGCCCCGTGCCAAGCCGCTTCTGCCCAGGGTCAGTGCTGCCCACCTGGGGCTCGTGGTCCGTGTGCCCGCATGCCTCACTCTGGAACTCAACACTCACACAACAAGTCAAGAAGGTTGTATCCAGAAAGTCTCCCCCAAAGTCTCCAAAAAAGTGACACAGCTGAGAAACAAGTGGGGCCACAGGTTGTACGAGTTTGTAATCCCTTTGTCTTGTCCTTGAGTGTGGTCGCAGTGGATTGAAAAACAAAAAGTGATTAATTCCTTTCTTCCCTTGGAGAGACAGTCCTGTGTAAGCCTCCCTAGAACACCTCTCCCTGGAGTGTGTGAGTGGTGAGTGTGTGCCTCAGGTAAAGCTGAATGGGTAGGCAGCAGCAGTTAAAGGAAGAGTGAACCACACCACTAGTAAGACTGCTTATAATCTAATTTATCCTGTTCAGAATGTCTCACTACACTCTCCTTCCCTCTCTCCCTCTCTCTCTCTCTTCTCTCTCTCTCTCTCTCAGAAGTATGTCCAGCCCTCCCCTTGCTCTGTCTTTCAGCCTGTAATCTGTGATGTGGACTACCTTAGGTTTTAAGAGGCAGTGGTAGCTGTTCTGTGTGGGTGTCTGCCCCCTAGCAAGGCTCCCAAACCACTCACCTTCTCACTGGCCCCCCCTGTACTCACTCATGAAGGATTCAGCCAATCACAGTACAGGTGGGAGGCGGCCCACTAGATTTACGGAGACGCCCACTTTACTGCCCCTTTATCCCAGACAAAACCCCTCCTCTACAACAAGTTAACATGAGAGAGAGAGAGAGAGTGTGAGAGAGACACAGAGAGAAAGAGGGAGGGAGAGAGAGAGGGAGGGAGAGAGGAAGAGGGAGAGAGAGACAGACAGAAAGGGAGAGAGAGACAGTGAGAGAGGTAGGGAGAGGGAGAGAGAGAGAAAAGAGAGAGAGAAAGAGAGAGTGAACTATGGAAAGTTTCTCCAGGTTTATTCGTATGATTAATGTTCTTATATGCACCAGGTTCTAAGGTCAGAAGCACAACCACACACACTCATTGTTGCCCTCTTAGTCAGTGCATTCTTGTCATGTAAACATGTTCTACCTCTCTTACATTAACTCATCAGAGGCTCAAGAAGCTCCCAGCTCTTTGCTCTGCACATAACAAATGAACAAATGCTATAGTAATGTTATATTTTGGTTAATGTATAAGTGAAGAACAAGTTGGCACCTTTTAGTATCTGCAATAAACTTGGCGGCATTTTTTTCTCACTTTTTTGAATTATATACTGTATATTTGAACTACTTTACTTAAAGCTATTCTTACCTTTGTAGAGTTTTTACACTTATTTTAAATGACTTTAAAATGGTATAAATAAGGTTTTTACACTCTAAAATGCATGGTAGACCCACCAGGAATAAAAAGAAACAATTATTTCAGTCTCATAATATTAGGTGAAAACTACAACCAATCAAATCGTTCGGACCGAACGATTTAATTGGCCGACAGACCTGTCTGTTTGCCGTCTGCTTGTGTACCGCGCATTCGTGCACGCGCGTCCTCAACGAAAGGGTTTGTTTTGATTCCACGGCAGACAGTAGCCTAGCGAGTAGCGACCATTGTAGAAAAGGTTACAGTGTTGTTATTTCTTGTTATTTCTTGCAGTGTGTTAAGCTGTGTTTTGTTTAGTGTTGGGCCGTGACGTCAGTCGGCCAGAGAGCCAGTTCAGTAAGTTTCCTTTCGCTTCTCCCTCAGTGAGATGTGTGTGAGCAAGTTGCCACAGTAAGCCATCATTCGTGTTTATCTGAGTGTAAATGTGAATCACCCGTGTGTGAGTATGTACATGTAGTCCCGATCGCTGTTATAAGTTATAGTTTGTGCATGTTATTAGCGGCTGCGATTCGCGAGTCGCAACAGCTGTTCAAACGTCTCCTCACGAGCGGAGTTTAAGCCTTTGTTCTTTTTCCGCGATCTATATGCGGCTGTGCCTGTGAAAGAAGGAAAATAAAGAGCGGATAAAACCCTACTCCTCCTTCCTAGTCTCATTATAAGCATAAGTGGGTGGTTCTGGCCGACATATTGAAGTGAAACCAGTGAACAAGCAGTTCAGCGTTGTTATGTTTATCCGTTAGTAGCCTACTACAGCCACCAGTTTCTTCAGCCACAATATAACTCACTTTGTTGCACCTGGAGACATCAGAGCTATAAGCAGTAAGTCTGCTTGTGAGCACTAATTAAGTTTCTTCAAAAAAAAAAAAAAAACGGGGATAGTAATGAATAGGTGGGGCTGCATTGGAGGAAGGCGGGATATTATGATTGTGCTGAAATTGCTCAAACTCAATCCATCCGAAGCTTTAACCAAAAACTAGATGTGTCCATAGGATAGCTTTACTGGATCTAACCTCTTCAAAAGTCATCGGTAGTTTGCAAAGTATCTTACCCCAACACTGCAAACGCTTGCTTGCCATTCGAGCCTCCTTCACTTCATTAGCTCTAAACCAGTTCTGGCACATCAGGCTTCTGCTGGCACAGGAGTGAGAGAACTTACTCACACACACTGCACAAGCACAATATAAAGGCAAGAAACAAGGGGAATTAATTGGGTGGGAAGGAGCTGCGTGTAAGAGAGACTGTGGTTACTGTGTGTGTTGTGTGTTTGGTGTGTTGTGTGTGTGTTGTGTGTGTGTGTGTGTGGTGGTGTGGTGGTGTTGTGTTGTGTTGCGTGTGCGTTGCGTTGTGCGTGCGTTGGTGCGTTGCGTGCGTGTGTTGTGTGTGGTGTAGATGTCACGTGCGTGGTAGCTGTGTCCGTCGCTGTTCGTGTTGTTGTGCTGTGCGTGCGTGGGTGATGTTTGGAACTGTGCAGCTACAGGTGGCTAGGTGGTTTAGCCGCTCTATGGGAGTTATGCTAATGTGTATGTTGCTTATGAATAGAGGCACGCTGCCCCTCTGTCTCTTTTATCAGTGCCACTGAGTCAGACAGGGCTTTGGCCTCGGCAGCAAACTCACCAGAAGGGTCAAATTAACATTCAAAAGGGGCTGCAGCTTTGTGAGCAGGATATGGGACGGTTGGCTCGCATGGAGGGTGTCCCTGCAATCGCATATTTGATCTACGTGGTCACGCATTAATGCTCATGTGAATTTGAATGGTCTTTTTTTTTTTTTTTTTTTTTTTTTTAAGATATTTTTTGGGCATTTTTATGCTTTATTGATAGTGCAGAGAGACAGAGGTGAAATTGGCAGGATGGGGATGTGGACATGCAGAGAACGACCGCTGGGTGGAATCAAACCGGGTCTGCTGCTGGGCCCGGCCGCAGGAGGGGCGACGCCTTTACCGACTGAGCTAAAGGCGCCCCCAAATCTGAATGGTCTTTAAATGCAGGTTCATTCAAATGACGGTGATAATAATACATTATTTGTAAAGCATTTTTCAAAAAGTTTCGTGGTCCTTCACAAAACACAATACCATATAGTGTAAATGCAAAGATAGACAATCATAGGGAAATAGACACATACTGTATATAAAGTATCCCATCACAGAAAATGCAATATTACCAGGAGTTTCAAGAAGTGGTCAAACAGACTATATAACAAAATGTAAAAGAACGACATTAATAATAACAATTAAAGTTTTCAATAAATTAACATTATAAAGATGAAATACAACTGAGACTACATAAGATGTTTTTTTTTTTATGTTTGATGAACTGAAGTCATGATTATGATCTGATAGTGAGGGTGATATTGTTCTCATAGTTTGAACTACACTAGTGAAAGCTTGCCCCCCCCCCCCCCCCAACCCCTTTTGTTTTAAGCCTGGACGATGGAACTTTTAAACCACATTTGAATCTCTGATCTGAAGGGGTCTCCGGAGCTCTGCAATGTAAAGTGGAGCCAGACCGTGTCAGGATTTAAAAGTAATCAATAGAATCTTAAATGTAATCCTTCAGCGAATGGGGAGCCAGGGGAAAATTCAGCCAGGCCTGGAGGGATGTGTTCCCAACGTCGAGTGTCTGTGAGAAGTCTTGCAGCTGTACGTTCTGTAAACAGGCAAACTGCTACGAGTGAATAATGAATTACAGTAATCTAGGGAAACGGTTGTGTGGATTAGTTGTTTAACTAAGTGTTTTGGGACTTTGATTGTGACTAATATCTCTGATCTAAGTCTTTTCAAAAGATTTTTAGACTGCAGCATCACTTTGTTAATGGACATGTATTTTAGCACATAACTTTGAAATTGCCCACTCATGTTTTGTGTTACCTGGAGTTAAGGCTACTTCACGGTTTGAATATGAAGGTGTATTGAATTCTGAGATCCTATGTAGTATAATGTGCAAAAAATTAAACGGTTCTCCTACACTGAGAAAGGCAGAAAGAGTGGTTTTTTTAACCTATATTTCTCTCTCGTGACATCACAGAAAGAGAAATATAGGGTTAATAAACACTCTTTCTGCTTTTCTCAGGCTAGGATGAACGATTTCAATTTTTTTTCGCACATTTATACTACATAGGATCTCAGAATTCAATACACCTTCATATTCAACGGTGAAGTAGGCCTTTAACTTGCTCTGTTATGTCCTGAACTGATTTCGTTGCACTGTTTCTCATCTTTGTGCACAGTTTCTTGTCTGCTACATTGTTTGAATGACGAATGACAGCTAGAGTTGAGTTCTAAGTTAAGTTATCTGTATGAGTCAATACACAGTAATACTGTAATGTAACACAACACACTTTAGACTGTTCAGTTTGGTAAAGTTTTATTCTGAAGTGGAGACTTTTATTTTGTTAACCCCATTGGGTTCTTCCTGTAATGTCCTGTTGATCATCTGAGGCGGCCATCTTGTTTCTGTTAATGAGCACACGGGGAGCAGGTGAACAATCCTTCTCCATTCCCGTCCGTTTCCCTTCTTTTGGCATCGCCAGTAAGTTATATCTTTATTTAATAACCTTAGGAATCATTTAATTTATAGTATATGTTTTGATGTTTAGTTACTTACCTGTGTTTGATTGTGTATTTCAGTTCTTCAGTACATTCCTGCTAACTAATTACAATACCTGGCCATATTCCTTGGAGGATTACTTGGGGAAATGTGTAAATTTGCTGTGTCAAGCTGTTGAGAACAGTATAAATACACTTATTTTATTAGCAAAATGTAAACCATTTGAGGGCATTTCTGCACAGACCAACCCAGATCCTCAGTCTACTGTATAGAATTGTATGATCCAGTGAATTGAAGGCGGCTGCATTTAAGTACAGTAAAATGAGAATAGTGAATTTCAGAGTTGGCTCTTACTACGATGTCATTTGTTACTCTGAGTAGGGACTTTTCCATGTGGTTCTTTGCAATTCCAGACTGGAATTTGTCAAATATATTGTTTCTTGCCATTATTTAAAAAAAAATCATCAATTCTTGAAACCAAAAAGTAATAGAGATTGAGCACAGGATTTGCGGGGGAGTGTTGGATCTAAACCCAGTTTCTTGGCCACGTGTTTTTTTGAAATCCAGATGCAAGAGACTCGTTCACAATGCTCAGAAGCCAAGGGACAATAACTCCTAAGACCCCTTTGAACAACTTGGAAGAAAGAATATCAAATGTACCAGTGGTAAGATATGGGACACTATGTCTGCCAACTCCCTGAGGGTAGCAGGGGGTAACCTTACTGTATCTAAGAGTGTTTTAAGGGTGATGTAAGTGAGGAGGAGCTGTTGATGCTTTGATGTTTTATAACAATGCAAAAAAAATAGTTTCACATTCTTCTATAGATGAGCATAAACAGCAGCTGGGTCTGCAGCGTAACTAGACTGTTCAAATATCTTGAATATGTTATACTACTGAGTCCACCTCCCCGACCACTGAGCCTTATAGGTCAGTTAAAGCTATAGTGCGTAGCTTCTGTCGCCCCATGAGGAATTATGTGGAATTACAAAAACACTGTCGGCGCATCTACATGAGGTAAAGCCTTTGGTGATCGCGCATGGATTTTATACCTTCTGCTATTCGTCCATTTTTTTTTCTTTCTTAACAGTAAAATCAACAACTTATTGTATTGGACTCCTTACCAGTGTCAGGGGGTGACAAGAGTTTGTAAACGATGCATGACAAAGGGAAATGTTACGCATTTTACTTTAAAGAACATGTAATTGGAGGGGCACATGATTCAGATGAAGCCCTTATTTCACCAGTTTCTAAGTATCTTCAGTGTGTATTTCATGGTGCAAGCAAGCTGACATTTTTACCACGTTAGAGCAGGATTGTCAGGAATCTGGATCATACTGAGTAATGGATGAAGTAGAAAGACACTGACATGTGATTTTGGATTATTATTAGTGTCTGTATGTGGCAGTACAAACAAGGAGTCTCGGAATGTGTGTGTGAGAGTGTGTTTTGCAAAACAGTTGGTGGTGTTACTTGGAAGAGAATCAGGGACAGTGTTGTTCTTCGCCCGTAGCGTCGAAGATAAAATTCCAGAATCAGCAGTGCAGTCCATAAAAACTTAATTCAATAAGACAAAATCAAATAGACGAAAATGTGGCTCAATATCAGTTGACCAGGCACAAATAAAACCCTCCAGAAGTCCACATTATCCAGCAGCACCCATGTAGTTTTACAGTATCTTGACCACAACATAAACTTTAAAATAAGGGAAAAAAGTGTGGTAAGATGGCCTAGACTAGAGGAAGAGGGGGTCGACCAGTAACCATGAGGTTGCTGGTTCAATCCCCGGCACCGGACAGGAGGGTGTTAGTAGTAAAACTAGTGGTGGCTGGTATTACATCTACAGTGCCACCATCTCTACCATTGTGTCCTTGAGCAAGGCACTTAACCCCAAATGCTCCAGGGCGCTGTACTATGGCAGACCCTGCGCTCTGACCCCCTCCACAGTGAGGTAACTTGAGAGGGGAGATGCAGAAAAGACTTGTGTAAATTGACAAATAATATAACTTGACTTAACTTCCCTTGTTTTCCTCGGCCAGACATGACTGCACCATCTAATCACTAGAATGGAGTTGAACATGTCTTCACCTCATCTCTCTGAGCTACAGTTCAAATCCCCTGTTGACGTATCAGACGCTGCAGAGTGATTTTTCTGGGAATCGAAAATGCGCTGCCAGTAAAACAAACAAGCTCAATGTTCTCCGGGAGCAGTTAAGATGGGATGCTAGTGAGCTGAAACACTCAGAATGTTGCCATCATTACTGAAAGCATTGTTGGGTGGGTAAAAAGATCTGTGTTGGTTGATATTGTGTTCTGGTTTTAGTTGTTAACCATTGAAGGCTTGTGTGTTGATTAAAACGCCCAAATAAGGACAAGAGTTGTAAATTAGCTAGAGCTCTAAACTCAGTCGCATTGCATGTTTGTATTGTAACTATGTAAAACTGCATCGGCCCTATTAACTGTTATTTCGTTTGTGTTCATGCTTGCACCCCCTTTGGACAAAAGCGGAAGTGTTTGTTGCTACGCCAGCTGTTGTTCCTGGGTGAGCGTATACCCATGACAAAGGCATAAAAATAAACTAAATAAAAATAGCATTAGTTTTACACTGATGGTCTCGTTTGCTGTTACATGTCATTTATGATCATTCTGAGGAAACATTAAAAAGTTCCTGGTAGCACCTTTTAACGATATGTCCAACCTTTCTCTCTCGTGTCACTCTGCTTTCATTCTCCAAAGTGTTTTGTTATGAACGGACGGAAACAAACCCCCCGCTAACCTTTGCTCCACAGCTAATCAATGCTACTCACAGAGCTAATAATCTGTGAACCTTACTCTGTTGGGAAGAGGAGGTGAGATTGTCCTCCGCACACCTCCCTATCAAGGTGACGTATATCTTGTGTATATAAGCGTTAGTGCATTGGTGACCATTTTAAGATTGCCGTAGTATTTCCTCCTTGATACAGCCACAGTAGTGTACCACTGCCTTCAAGTCGCGCTAACAAAAGTGTCTTTCATGGTAATCAATCAACAATGGCTGTCTCCTCTTGTTCTCCTTCCCCTTACTGGCCCCCGTGGCAACCGGGCCAATCAATTCCACTCTTCGGTTTCCGGCACTCTGATTGGACGAGGGCTACGAGATTAAGTCCAGCCTGTATTGTTGGGTCTAAAGGTTTAGCTGGTTTGAAAAGAGTGTCTCAGGAATTGTTGTGTGTGTGTGTGTGTGTGTGTGTGTGTGTGTGTGTGTGTGTGTGTGTGTTGTGTGTGTGTGTGTGTGTGTGTGTGTTGTGTGTGTGTGGTGTGTGTGGTGTGTGGTTGTGTGTGTGTTAGTGTGTGTGTGTGTGTGTGTGTGTGTATGGGTGTTTAGTGTGTGTGAAGATGCGGTGGTGGTGTCAGGGGAGTTTAGGGGGGGGGTCAGATTCTTCAGTAGTGTTTGGTGTGTGTACAGGAGATTGTAAGGGAAGTCCATATCTCTGCGAGTTTGGTTCCAAACCACAAGTAGATGTATGGTATGATGTCATCTCTCGCATGTCTCTTTCCTTCTCTCTCTCTTCTTCTCTCTCTCTCTCTCTCTCTCTCTCTCTCTCTCTCTCTCTCTCTCTCTCTCTCTCTCTCTCCTCTCTCTCTCTTCTCTTCTCTCTCTCCTCTCTCTTCTCTCTCTCTCTTTGTTGTGATAGCTTATTTTTCTTATTAATAATTAGATAGTTTTTTTTGCTTTTCGTTTTGATATGTCTGAAATAAATGTATTAAATTAATATTATATCACTTTGATTCTTCTTCTGGTTCTTAAATACAGTAAATATTATTTTAAACACATTTTTATTCATTGCAATGATGATTCATTATGAGTCGACGGATTCAAACTGATGAGACCATCTATGTATGCTATGCAAGTTATGTAACTACATTGGCAACAAGAAAATGTATCAATTGTTCTTGTACTGCAGCTTTGTTCATGCAGTGAAGGTTTCAAGAGTATACCCCTTCCACCACAGACACACACACACCCACCACACCACACACACACACACACACACACACACCACACACACCTCCCAGTCGTGCAAAGCAACAATAGGGATTAGCTTGCACAACTGTCAAAACATGTGTGAAACACAGGCACCAGTGTCTCCCTCAAATTGTTTTTTCTTTCTCTCTTAATCTTCTTCACAAACACTCACACACACACACACACACACACACACACACACACACACACACACACCACACACTCACACACACATACCTCCAGACTTTGCCTGCAAACTGTTGATCAGACACACTAAAACTAAAGGAAACTAAAGGATTTTTATTTATAAGTTATAACAATATTGGGCATTAAGTCATTAAGATTTATAATTTTTCGTTTTTCACTTTGTTTTATTTGAGTGCTTTATTCAAGGATCATTATTTTAGGATGAATACAAGGCAGGAAAAGGAAGAGATACAATTACCTTACACTGTAGGATTATTTCACTGAAAGCAGTCATCTTTTCTAAATCTAAATTGTCTCTGCCCAATTGAGCATGGCAATACAACAAAGAAAAAAATTATGTCCAAAAGTCATTGGCTTAATTGTTGTTTAGTTGGAAACAGCTTTAACTTAAGTCGTGATCTGAAGGCCACCCCCCCCCCCCCACACCCACACACAACACACCACAACCCACACACCACACACCTGATCCTGCTTGTTTGCAAACAATGTCGGTGGGGTCAGTCAGTGTGCAGAGTCAGACCACAATGAACACAGATCCATAATCCTTCCCATGCAGACATAACACACAAACCCTGTGTGTGTGTGTGTGTGTGTGTGTGTGTGTGTGTGTGTGTGTGTGTGTGTGTGTGTGTGGTGTGTGTGTGTGTGATGTGTGAATCAGCTGATAGCTTTTAGTTCTACAAGAATGTCACAGCAACATGCGGCTTGAGTGACAGCAGGAAAAACCCTAAGCTAATATGGTAAATGGACTCCACTTACACAGCGCTTTTCCCTGTTTCTGCACAGGCCCAAAGACACTTACCCAATGTTCAATTCACCCAATCACACACATTCATACACTGATAGCAGCAGATTCCACGCGGGTGCAAGCTACGTATCTATCGGAGCAATTTGGGGTTCAGTGTCTCTTTGCTCAGTGGACACTTTGACATGTGGCGGGGAGACGGGGGATCGAACCTCCGACCCTGAACCCAGTGGAGGACTGCCCTACACACTTCTCCACAGTTATGGTTTGACTGATTTCTGCCTCGGTTCAGCTTGCCCCTGAGCCAAGGCCAGAGGAACGGCCTCGTCAGCGTAAGGGGATGTCACACGTAGCTGCTAAAATGTGATGAGATGATGTTGGAATCTTTAGCACCACACAGTCACATAGTGCTGAACCCGCAGATCCCCGTCACAGCGGTGAAGACATGCTGACAAGTGTTTGCTCTCTACTGTGTATGGCTGTCTATAGTCTTATACTACCCCTGACTCCAGGAACAACTTACAGCAAAAAATTTAAACTAAATACCTTCATATCCTTTAACCAATTTAAACAAACTATCTTAAACCTGCCAAACTCTACCTGTAACTGTTTTAAGTAGGCTATATTGTACTTTCAACCATTTCATTTTAATTGCTGCCACTATCTTCACCACTGTGTAAATGTTTCAATAGTTTTTTTCTCTTCCCTGTTGTTGTGTATTTGATGTATTTGCATTGAATATTTTGTATGTATTTTTGTTTTTCCTTTGAATTTGTTTTGAACTCGACGTCATTGTAAATGAGGGTCACCCCTCAATTGGTCTCTCGAGGATGAATAAAAGTTAAATGAAAATGAAAATACACAAATTCCGTCAACGACCCTAATATTTTTTGCTTTCATAGTTTGGTCTTTTACTTTTATTAAAGCTATAGTGCGTAACTTTTTCATATTGATGAACTATGGGTTACATTCAAGCCATCGCCAAACAAGTTGACACACAAAGTTGATTAAGCCTATCAGCATTAAATCCATGTACACTCACCGAAGGCTTACCTCAAGTGAAGTATACAATTATGCCGGCAGTGTTGTTGTAATTATCCAGAATTCCTCATGGGGGTGACAAAAGTTACGCACTATAGCCATATGTCTCTGAATTTCCTTTTCCAGCATAATTTGCTCCCCATAGACGCTTACATACATGGGGTCAGAAGGTACATTCAGTCACACAGTGTGACAATTTATCTTCCCTTGGTCTGTCTGCCACACACACAGATGAACACACACCACACACACACACACACACAACACACACACACACACACACACACACAACACACCACACACACACACACACACACACACACACACACACACGACAACAACCACCACACACGCTACACCCCACACTTCACTGTCAATAGACCTCACAACTGCTTGAGTTCCCCAGTCGGAGTCTTGTAAGAACCTTGACCAGATCACAGTGACATAGAGACAGAGAAGAGAAAGATACCCAAACTGAGGCAAAGATACTCTGTGTGTGTGTGTGTGTGTGTGTGTGTGTGTGTGTGTGTGTGTGTGTGTGTGTGTGTGTGTGTGTGTGTGTGTGTGTGTGTGTGTGTGTGTGTGTGTGTGTGTGTGTGTGTGTGTGTGTGTGTGTGTGTGTGTGTGTGTGTGTGTGTGTGTGTGTGTGTGTGTGTGTGTGTGTGGCCGACGCCTAGTTAAATTAGAGAAATCTTTTGAGTGATGGGAGACCTTCTATGTATATTATGACACACAGTATTGTTCAGTTGATGATTGCTCTGGTCAGCAGCATTGTGGGTAAATCCTCCCAACACAATATTAGAATTCACACAGTCGGGAAATGTGTGTGTGTGTGTGTGTGTGTGTGTGTGTGTGTGTGTGTGTGTGTGTGTGTGTGTGTGTGTGTGTGTGTGTGTGTGTGTTTTGGGTGTGTGTGAGAATTCTTGCATATCCCGTTCAATATCTCTACATGGTAAAAGTATTTCCTCAATATATGGAAGCGTCACATTTCATCTGGTCCATCAGCTCATTCCAGTATGTCCAAGTATGACATATGGTCGCTGGTTCGATCCCCCGTCTCCCTGCCACATGACAAAGTTTTCCTGGGCAAAGAGACACTAAACCCCAAACTGCTCCCGATAGTTAGCTTGCACCGCATGGTAGCTGTTGCTATCTGTGTATGTATGAATGTGTGTGTAAATGGTGTGAATGTGTACAAAACAATGTAAAGCGCTTTGGGTCTGTGAAAAACCAGGGAAAGAGCTGTGTAAGTGGAGTCCATTTATGAATGTTTGATCATAGGATCTTGATTTCGTCAGCAAGTACGTCAAGACATAATACAGAAGAGAGGGAGTGGGTGAAAAGAACAAGGGCCTTCTAAAGTACATCATCTGAAGGATTTTTTTTGCACACATCTCTTGACAAAGCACATTCCTGGTACAATTCGTGGCTAGATTTTACTGCTCAAAAGGGGCAGAAAATCTAGTATTGACCGATTTAACTAACTTCATTACATGTTGGATGAAGTTGAAAGTAAACGTAAACCCCTGTGACGCGCTTACCACTTGATCTTTATGTTTTTAAGGAAATTGGATGGGAGCAGATCAAAGTATAGAAGATTTGATTAGTTTTAAAAAAGATTCAATATAGTTAAACCTTACTGTGCTGTAATGGGAGTTTTTTCTTTAATGGGGAGTTAACCTAGAAGTTAAATGCTCAAAGTAACCACATGGTCAGGCTGAGCCCAAGCCATTCTACTGTAGCTACCTTCACATAATCGGATATGTAGAGAAAATAAATGTAGGGCTTTTTGAGACGCTGATTTATTTAAACAAAAGGATGTGGACTGTTTTAAAGCTTACCAGGTTTCCTCCTTGCCCTGATCCATTTGAGTCCTAACCCTGTATGTGAGCTACTGTATAGCGTTAGTTTATAGCTGTTAGAGTGAGTGTTTGGTGTTGTTCCAACTTCCAAGTGTAACTGTTCGCACTGTGAACTCAAGTGTGAGTGTGTTGTGTGTTTGAGCCATTATTGTAAAGACCTGCTGTGATTTATGAGCCACAGACTTCATTGTTAAAAATTTCCCGACACTTGATCTGTTTGCTGCCCCCCGTGTGTGTGTGTGTGTGTTGTGTTGTGTGTGTTGTGTGTGTGTGTGTGTGTGTGTGTGTGTGTGTGTTGTGTGTGGTGTGTGTGTGTGTGTGTGTCTCATGTTTATCGATCCATCTTCTTGTCTTTCAATCTGTAATCCTGAATGTGTCAGCGAGGACAGTTAGAACCTATTTTTCCTCTTCGCGCTATCGCTTCATCTCTTTGTTTAAGTGCTTGTGTGTGTGTGTGTATGTGTGTGTGTGTTGTGTGTGTGTGCTTGTGGGGTGTGTGTGTGTGTGTGTGTGTGTGTGTGTGTGTGTGTGTGTGTGTGTGTGTGTGTCCACTAGCCATCTCCGTAATGGCTGGGGTCATCAGTTAAGGATCAGAACTCACCTCTGTTGGGAAACACAGAGATAGGAGTTTCCCCGTATCTCAAAGAAAGATCGCGTGATAACATTTTTGGCTGATGGGTAGAAAAAGGTTCTTGGCATTTAAAGGTGCAGTGTGTAATATCAGAATATTTCTGGCATCTGTTGGTGAAAGCTCTAGAATGCAACGCTCCCCAGGTAATGCAAGTATGGTTGAGTAATTACTGGAGCTACGGTGGCCTTCAAGGACAAGAAGCTATAGTTACTAAAGATGGCATCTCCACCACTGCCTCAAGTCTTTCCACAATATCAAGTGATGAGGTGAAGATGTGTTTTAGTTATTTATTCTATATAATAGTACTTCTTCTTGGACTTCCAACAGGTGCATTTCCCCAGGACGCCCACTTTAAAAATGCATTTGGCCATTAGGTTTGTCCATTCTGTGCTACTGTACAATCATGGCAGTGCAAAATGGCGTCCCCCATGGTGTCAAGCCCTGCTCTCATGTAGATATGAAAGGCTCATTTTAAGGTCATAAAAGAAACAGCTTTTATTTTCCAAGCGATTGTACACTAATTAAAACATACTTATTACTACCATATTACCAATATTATACTATACCCTATATACTATATACTATTATTATACTATACAATACATTCTACACACTACACCTTTTAAAGGAGTTGGAACTATTTAGAGACACCAATCAAAAAGCATCCGACATAACAAAGCTGTTAGATGGTTAAAATGAGTTCCATTAAACAATGTCCCAGTTAGAACATCCTGTCTGTGATTGTCTGATACATTGTCCAGGCCAGGGACATTGTGTAACACCATAATTCTTCCCCCCCACCCTCCTGCTCTGTTTTATGAGTGTAGTTCATAATTTACACTGTAATTACTCAAAGCAAAGCAAAGCAACCCGCCCCCACAAGGTTGTTCTCAAGGCCTCCCATCATTTATCAACGTGAGCAATTCTGACAAAAAAGTACAAAAAAATAAAATGACAAAGTAAGTGCTCCTTTTTATGATGCCATCGCCATAAAAAAATCTGGATGTTCACCAGTAATCAATTTTTATGGACACGGTGACATTACTTCAGGGTCATTCAAGTTCATTACGGACATGACGTGAATGCTCAATTGGATCGAAAACACAAGTTTTAAACTGATTTCAGATGGTTGTTTCTCAGACGGACTAAAACGGAAAATTAGTTTTTCTTCCTCTTCCTAACTGACTAAGATCTTTGGTAACACTTTATTTGAACCTCCTGATTATTAAAAATTCATAAGCACCGTATAAACTATGTATTAAGTGTTTTGCAAGACGCTTTTGTCCAAAGCAGCGTACAAGAATAAGTGCTTTCAAAATCTAAAGGAACAAGAGTTATCTGTCATCAGACATTTGAAATACCTCCTAAATAAACCGCTAAAAGTACAACCACCGCTTAACCATATGTCTGCACCTCAGAAAGCATGTATAAGTGGTTTACAAACTGTTAAAGGTGCACTATGCAGTTTCAGAGGAGGGAGATTTGTTTACATTTGCAGAGCTAGCAGTTAGTTTACAAAACATATGTTCTCTACATGTAATTCTTAGTTTTGAATAATTCTATCATAATAAATCAAAACTAAATAATTTTGAGTCACATGGAACCAAACGTAAGACTAGAATATGTTTGGTAACAAAACATTGGGCCCTGCTGCTGTAAACAACAACAACAGTGAAACAGTTACTGTTCGGGTGGATGTATAACTTCCTGGATCCAAATGTTTATTTTTTGACACACCCAGAGTTACACAGTGCACCTTTAACTCTGTCATGATTAAGTTCTTAGTATGCAGTCGTAAGTCTAAAGGATTTAAATACTGAAAACATTTTACTTTTGACAGTTTCCAAAGTGTTACCACAATTTTTTTATATTACAGAAATCTAATGTGTTTTGTATGTATTTTATATGGACCACCATAAATAAAGTCTGTCTGTCTTCTAACATCTATCTATCTATCTATCTATCTACATCTATCTATCTATCTATCTATCTATCTATCTATCTATCTATCTATCTATCTATCTATCTATCTATCTATCTATCTATCTATCTATCTATCTATCTATCTATCTATCTATCTATCTATCTATCTATCTATATCTATCTATCTATCTATCTATCTATCTATCTATCTATCTATCTATCTATCTATCTATCTATCTATCTATCTATCTATCTATCTATCTATCTATCTATCTATCTATCTATCTATCTATCTATCTATCTATCTATCTATCTATCTATCTATCTATCTATCTATCTATCTATCTATCTATCTATCTATCTATCTATCTATCTATCTATCTATCTATCTATCTATCTATCTATCTATCTATCTATCTATCTATCTATCTATCTATCTATCTATCTATCTATCTATCTATCTATCTATCTATCTATCTATCTATCTATCTATCTATCTATCCAATGTGTGTATACTAAGACTATAACGTGCGTAATATGTATACACAGTGGGCGCCCCTACACCGGCTTTAATAAATCACTTATGTTCTTCCATAGCAACTACTGTATGTTTAAGCCGTCCTTGAGCCAAGCACATAATTGTAGCTCTTAGTTCAGCTTGCTAGACGACTTGGAAGTTAAATTGAAAGAATTTGACATATTGCATAAGAACCAGACTCCACAGCCTCCTAACCCTGCCCAGATAAATGAAGGTATACAAGAACAAACTGGTTAATTGTTTAAAGGTACAATGGCGCTTTTCACTGAGCCAGCAGGCGGTCATGCTACTGTACTGTGCAAATGGAGGAACAGCACACACACACACACACACACACACACACACACACACACACACACACACACACACACACACACACACACACACACCACACACACACACACACACACACACACACACACACACACACACACACACACACACACACCACACACACACACACACACACACACACACACAGCAGACATGGGGTTGGCAGGGACGGCAGCACTGTTCCAAAACCACTCCATCCGTCCTCTCTTCCAGTCTGGTTACCATACACCTATGCTAGTTTTGGACAACACAAACTTTTGGAATAGGAAAAGCATAACCCTCTCTCACACACAACACACACACACACTTGCAGGCATGCAGTGCACACACACACACACACACACACACACACACACACTTGCAGGCATGCAGTGCACACACGCACACACACATTGACACATGCACGAAAGCGCGCGCACACACACACTGAAGCACACACACTCACACAGACACACACACTGTAACACACACACACACACACACACACACACACACACACACACACCACACGCGTTCTCACTGTGTCTCGCACACTCTTAGGCACATTACCCCACACATACCAATTTTGCACAGATGAAAAATGTCAAGGGCAGACCACCTGGCTGTTCCATGCCTGGGCAGAGGGAAAAATCTTCCCCAGTCTCCATCAATGCGGTGCAGTGTGCGTAGCGTTCCCCTGTCCCGCTCACATATCACACAGCCATTAGACAGGCATGTGTTGGGCCAGGTCCAGAGGTACTGTGTGTGTGTGTGTGTGTGTGTGTGTGTGTGTGTGTGTGTGTGTGTGTGTGTGTGTGTGTGTGTGTGTGTGTGTGTGTGTGTGTGTGTGTGTGTGTGTGTGTGTGTGTGTGTGTGTGTGTGTGTGTGTGTGTGTGTGTCGGCATGCCTGCCTGCTCGCTTGCCCCGCTCAAAGCTCACTGAAAGTCCCATTCAAGGTAATCCACACCGACCCAACCAATTTCACAGGTGCAAACATGTGTAACAAGGAGAACTTGAAACATTATTGCAGCCGCTCAGATGATCCTTGTCGAAATGCAACGATGCGGAAAGGTCTATTTTACAGACCTGAGAACTGTTGTGTGGAGAATGATTTGATTTGATTTGATTTGATTGTCTTTATTTCGAACATGCAAGCAATAAAAAAAAAACAAGTTTGAATATTAATAGATGAATAAATAAAAAACAAACAAAAAGCAAAAAAAGAAATAGAATTTTTTTTTAAAACAGACACTTTCTACATGCTCGAAAGGGGGTAGGACGAAGTTAAAAAACGTATCTAGTCCTACCCCTTAACAGATCAATGAAAGAGCAATGAAGTATATAACAGGGGTTGTTGAATGCTTCCACTCATGACAGGGCACTCAGCCTCATTCATACAGTGTACTTAGGTCATATTGAGGCATATTTATATACTGTAACAAGCTATTTAGAAACAGAAAAAAAATATATTTATTATATTTAAATCATTTTTTTTTGGTTGAATTGGTGAATGGAAATGCAATGTAGCCTATGTTTGTCACTATGGACCCCTGGAATTTCATGACATTTTTTCCAACACAAATAAGAAATAAAAGTTAAAACAGAGGAACAGTTGTAACAGGTCTGTCAGTGATAGCGTTTTGCGAGCACATACACCTGACAAACCTTTCCGTTCGGGAGAAATTTAAACGAGGTATAGTTTTAAATCAGTGTTTCCCCTACCATTATACAGGCCTGGCGGCCCCGCCAGGCCAACGGGACCCCCCGCCAGGCCAACAGCAGCCTGACTTTAAAAAAAAAAAAAAAAAAATGTTTTTTTTTTTTTTTTTTTTTTTAAATACATTTTTCATTGATTTCGTAATAATCATTTGCGAGCGTCTGCGCGGCACTGTCGGCCTGTCTTTACAACCTCTCGTTTGATCATCCCATCAGCTGATCTGTGTGTCTGCTTGTGTGTGTGTGTGTGCTCACGGCGGGCGCGATGCGCGTGTGCATTCGGTGCGCACTTGTTAAACACGGAAGCCAATGAGCAGGAGCATGACTAGCAAGCAAACGCTGAACTAGTGGCAAAAATAAAACCAGCGCCTGCTCCATGGAGATATTAAGGACTCAGTAACAGGGACGTTGAACAGGAAAAAGTGCTGAGCAAAACTTAGAAAGTTAAAATCGCTACGTCGCCGTGGCAACACACCCAATCTGTATCAACAGCAGAGACAGCGCTGGAAAAAACGACATGCACTCGTTTCAGTAAGTTTACAGAAGTGCCACACTGCTACTGCCTTTGACATTCTCAGAAAAGCATTCATTTATGTTCAAGGGACATATTAATTTACTTATTGTTTTAACTGTTAAGTTATCTTGAAAACAGCTGGCTATTGTAGCCCTATTTGTATTTTCAATGCTAGGCCTACTTTATTTTTATGTTTTGAATTGAGAAATAGGCTAGATGAAATATAATGGTCGGAATAGGGAATTTGCCTTATGTAGCACACATGTTGATAGGCTAATCATGATGTGTAGCCTATGTTAATTCATTTATTTTCAACAAGGCTATTTGCATTAAAAAAAAAAAAATTAAATAGGCTAGCTTCAGGGTGAGGTGATTCAGATTATTCCAGAAATGAGTAGGCTACTAGACAGGAGCTGTCTATATTAGATCTTAGTGTTTATTGTTTTTTATTGAAATCCACGTGTTTTTCTTGAATAGTTTACATGGCTTGTGTCTCCAAATTGTTACAGAAAATAGTTATAGGCAGGACATATGACAGCTGTTTACAGAGCACATAATTAATCAGAGTTCATCTCTCAAAGTGCACCAGATTGATGCATTTAACTTTAAAAATGATAAGGTTTTCTTCTGCAGGGGATGCCCCCAGACCCCAGAAGGTCCATTCTCACCCAGCAGGATCTAAAAATCCTGTGAGAAACACCACATGTACTAATGTACTGAATGTGAAAGCATAACCCTATGCCCTCATTTTTAACGGGCTGTCAAAAGAGGCTCATCCCAAATGGGGTTCGTTTTGGTCAATTTCTTCTAGAAATTTGGTACGCACGCGGCGCGCATACTCTTTATCAGCTCTTACCACCGGGCCTAAAAAAAATTCTAGGGGAAACACTGTAAATGTTCATAAAACAGTTGCATGTTGTCCAAAGGTGCCGCTAAAATCAACAGAAACTGAAAGCTCCTCGAATAGAGTTTAATTCGAATGCATAGTTTTTCTCATTTTTCAGTTGACTACACTCTTTCCATGGCTATAACCAAATAGTTATTATAAAAGTACAGATTATAGCTGCTTAAGTTAACAATGAGGCCATAACAATTTAAAAATGATCATCACTGTGTGAACAATCAGTGGTTTGTCTTTGGTTTTAACAAAGTTTAGGAATTATTGCTGCAAAGAACTTTTGTGAAAATTATTTTATCCAAATATTAAATGGTAAATGGACTTGACTTATATAGCGCCTTCTAGCCGATTTTCTCAGCCCCAAAGCGCTTTACATATCTTACCACATTCACCCATTCATACACACACTCATACTAATGTTGTTTCTTTTGCATATGTGTTTGTTATACTAATTTCACACACCATAATGTCCTGTGACTCATACTGCCCTCATTCAAAGTATGATTAGCCTTTTTGTCAGCAAACACAAAAACTCTTAAAGACACGCTAACATTTCCCCACACTCATTTTGAACCACATCATGCCTGACCTAAAGCCTGGAACTGGAACTATGGGACACATACAGCTCTGGAAAAATTTAAGAAACCAGGCTGGATTTTTCTTAAATCTTCATCTCTACATAACTTATTGAAAAATGCTCTTAGTGACAAAATATGTATTGGAATTTGGTAGAAATGTTGTCAGTAGTTTATATTATAAAACCAAAATGTTCATTCTACTCAAACATATGCCTCTTAATAGTAAAACGAGAGACACTGAATATTTGGTATATATACATATATTTTTTTTTCCAGAGCTGTATAATAGCCACCTACACATGTGCCTGTGTGCATGTTCTCTACTGAATGTGTGTTGATCTAACATGACCCAAACAACACACGATGATCATCATGAAAGTCACCGCAGCATGTCCGAATGGAGTGTGAGGATGTAGTGAGGTAGCTTCAGGCTGTAATGGGCTGTGTGTGTGTGTGTGTGTGTGTGTGTGTGTGTGTGTGTGTGTGTGTGTGTGTGTGTGTGTGTGTGTGTGTGTGTGTGTGTGTGTGTGTGTGTGTGTGTGTGTGTGTGTGTGTGTGTGTGTGTGTGAGAGAGAAACAGGAGAAAATAACCGTTGCAAGAGCTGTGAGACAGGGATGTGAGTGCTTAACCCCCTAAGATCTGTAATTGTGTGTGTGTGTGTTTGCATGCGTGTGTGTGTGTGTGTTTGTTTACATGTGTGTGTGTCTGTCTGTGTGTGTGTGTGTGTGTGTGTGTGCATCCAGAAGCCCAGGTTGTAAACAGACCTGTCTCAGTGAGGTGAGAGAACCACCTGAGCAGCAGCTGTGCAGTGGGAACACACTCTCCACAAAGCGCCAAAGATCACACGGAATATGCACTGTTTTTGGACAGAATTACAATATAGCTTCTATTGTGGGGCACTGATGGCATTTCCCAGACAAAAGTTAAAGAATGTATCTCTCTCTCTCTCTCTGTCTCTCTGTCTCTCTGCTCTCTCTCTCTCTCTCTCTCTCTCTCTCTCTTTCTCTCTCCCTCCTTCCCTCTCTTTCTCTGTACCTCCCTCTCCCTCCCTCTCTCTCTATTTCTCTCTCCCTCCTTCCCTCTCTTTCTCTCTCTCTCTCCTTCTCTCTCCCTCCTTCCCTCTCTTTCTCTCCCTCTCCCTCCCTCCCTCTCTCTCTCTCTGTTCCGTGTCATTTTCGATTAGTGGGCTAAACTCTTGTACTTACCGTAATTAATCTAAATCCATCCAGATGGGGGAACGGTTCCCAGTTTTTCATCTATTAGTACGTAAGGAAGACCCATTACAAATCCCTATATCCTTTGGGGAACTTTCTTCTCATTCCATCTTTCATTTAAAGTGACAGTACCAGTGTCCTATTCGTGACTGTGGATTTGAGGACAGCCTCTGAGTCACAATACAGCTGTTCCCCTCCCTACATTCATTAGGGTCCGTGGTGGGGTGCTGACAGATCACCCCTTTCTGTCCCTCCGTTTGTCCTTTCTACTTTTTGGCAGACGTTTTTAGGACAAAGTTAAAACAAGTACAAACAGACGGAGAAAACTGATTTAAACGGTATACAAGAGACGCTACCTGAATAGGCGTTTAGGATGAATGGTGCAGGGGATGTCTTGTTTGTGTGGTATGCTGTGTTTTTGCTTTATTTTTTAAGGATATTCTGTCTCTTTTTATATGTTTTAAGTGTTATATGTTTTAAGTGTTTCTGTAGCCTATATTCTTTATGTATTTTTTTTGTAAAAGATCATTTTTTAGGTGTTTTAACCTTTTATTGACAGTTGAAGATTAGAGAGTACAGAGTAAAGATGGGCAAAGAGACGGGGATGACGTGCAGTCAAGGTCCCCGGGTTGGATTTGAACCTGCGAACACTGCCACAAACACCAAGCCTGTATGGTACCCACTACGCCACGGAGCACCCCCAATTCTTTATATTTATTGACCTGTTTTTCTCACTTTTCTGATGTTTGCACTGAATGATAAATCAAACTTTTTCTACTATTTCTATACCACATTTTTCACAAGGAAAGCTACACAATGCGCTTTACAGATAACAAGTAGGAGCAAGTGAGTCACATTAGAAAAGCACAATAAAATAAAAGAATAAAGACTATTCTATTATGTTCTATTCTTTTTCCATCTCTCTCTTTCTGCATTCTTCGCTGACCATCCCATTCTTCTGTGATTATCTCCTCCGCCATTTTGTTTCACTGTTCTGATTATTGTGGCCGTCTGGTTACACTTTGTGCCCTTTGATTTGACAGCTATAATTCCCCACTAGCAGACCCCTCCCTTCCTGTGCCTGGCTGCTGTCATGTGTGTACAGTAAGGCTGTTTTTTTTTTATATAGCACTAATTGTTTCCATTGGATACGGAATATTATGCATTTGCCATGGAACAGTTGAGCTCTCAACATACAATAAGCACCTTGTCTTTATGCTCGGCCATTTTATGTTCAGAACAATATATTCTCATTAATAAATAAATAAATAAATAAATAAATAAATCAATTAAATAAATAAATAAATAAATAAATAAATAAATAAATAAGGCTCAAAACTAAAATGTCTTTGAAATGGAACTGGGAATAAACCAGAAATATAGTATGTGTTAATGGTATTATTTTCGCCATGCGCTTGGAACCGAAGCTGTAAGAATTATGTTGAGTTGTCTGTCCGTCCATCTTATTTCAAGGATGAACTGATTTGATTTAGGAAGACAAAGGTCAAGGTCGCTGTGACCTTAAATCTTTGTGAACATAACATTTTAAGATGATTTTTTTTCTTTTCAGATTTAGCACAAACTTACACTTGGACTCGATGGTGACCTGATTAGCTTTGGAGGTAAAAGGTTGTTGCGACCTTAAATATTTTGAGGAGATGTAACCTTGTATATTGCAGCTTCTCAGCAGCTTTCAATTAAAGCATTGCCTGTATACCACCACTGTACTATCACTGTTAAAGCAATTGTATGTGGAGACATATAACCGCCAGTAGGTTGTTCTAGTTGACTTAAAACTCAATCATACTTTCTGGAACCCTTCATCCATTAGATTGATCATTTCTGCCGGGAAAAAAAGCATTTCCACATTTTATTATAAGAACCTCATTCTTTTCATTCAGAGCTTTTTCATTTACTTAGTTCAATGGCTCCTTCTCCACATCCTCTTTTCATATTCTGCAAAAGCCCAGACACATTTATTAAAGTCTGTGGGGTTGTGTGTGTGTGTGTGTGTGTGTGTGTGTGTGTGTGTGTGTGTGTGTGTGTGTTGTGTGTGTGTGTGTGTGTGTGTGTTGTGTTTTTTTTGTGATGTGTGTGTGTGTGTGTGTGTGTGTGTGTCGTGTCGTCTGTCTGTGCTTTCAAATGAAATCTTCTCAGTATTAGTAACCATCCCACGGTGTTCTCTGCATTGTCCTTCTCCTCTTTCTTGTCCGTTGAATTGCAAACCAGTTTTTCTAGCACGTGGACCCCGACACTTTGCTGCCAAAACATTATTGCACAAATCGATCTCCTAACTGTACTAGTTTCCACTCTGACTCCTGCTGTGGGCTCACTTTGCATTCTCTTCCTCCCGAAAAGGTTTGTCTCTCTCACTGTCCTGTATACTCTGTCTTGTCTATCTGTCTGTCTGTCTCTCTCTTTCTCTCCTCCTGTCTCGTATCTCTTTCTGTCTCGTCTGTCTCTCTCTGTCTCTTTCTCTCAAAAATTCAATTCAATTCAAATGTCTTTATTGGCATGACACGTTTAAAAAACATTCTTGCCAAAGCAGCATCAATTACATGTACTCTCTCCCTGTCTTGTCTCTCTCTCTCTCCTCTCTCTTCTCGTCTCTTCTCTCTCTGTCTCTGTCTCTGTCTCTTCTCTTCTCTCTCTCTCTCTCTCTCTCCTCTCTCTCTCTCTCTGTCTCTCTCTCTGTTGGAAGATGATGGGACATTCGTAGGACAGTCTCGAGCTCAGTTTCCTTTTGGAGGGAACAGGAGAAGGTGTAACTTCCTGAGTATTTAGACCCAGGTGGGCTCTTAAAATAACGTGGGCTCACTCTCTCTCTCACAGTTTTGGTTTACATTTTTTTTAATGTTTGATTAAGAGCTACCTGAGCCAAGAGGTTTTGTGTGATCTGGTCTGAGCCCACCCCTGTGTTAACCGTGGCACTGAGACGGACAGCCAGGTTTAGGGATAATAACGTCCTAGAGGGCCCAAGAAAATAGAATAAAAAAGGATATATCAGCATACTGGGAATATTAAAATGAATTTGCTAGGATTGTCCAGTTTAAAAAAGTGCAAAATGCAAAAATATGTTTTTTCAGGAGGAACAGGGAGGAAGTAGGGCTTTTAGTGAGGGTTACACAACTGCGTTAAAAAGAAAAGGAAGAAGTATAGTAGATACATAGCTCTTGTGTTGTCGTGTTGTATTGTTTTGTTTCTGCATAATAATGATGGACCATGATATGCCTTGCCCTCCTTGTATTGATCGTAGGCAGAATATTACAAATTGTACACTTTGTTTACTTAGTTAACAGAGCCTAGGCATTACTAAGGAGCCTGTGTATTACCTATGGATTTTTATTTTTCAGCGCACACACAGTACTCATGACATCGTAAGGAAATATTCCCTGACTTAAAAGGTATTCTCCATAATCGCTGACTCCACCTTTAATATGTTTTTTTTTTTTGCATTTATTGATAATTTTTGTGTGTCGCAATTACCCATCATCAGTTATTCATCCAGAAGTCATAGGAAAGGTAGCCTGGCATTCCCAGACCTGCACAGGCGTGGCAAATAAATTTGCTGCGCATGTGGTCTGAAACTCTCCGTTGAAGCTTTTCAAAAGACAGAAATCTGGGCTCACGTTTAATTGGTTCCATCTAATATGCGTGCCAGAGCCCTTTATGGTACTTGGAGGACGTAACCGGATGACGACAGTGACGTGCATGCACACGTTGACAGCCGTGATAGTAAACATCAAAGATGGCTGCGGATATGTTGTGCGAGTTTGAGACTGCTTTGCCTCGACCCTTTAACGATTTGGAAGACGGCACTCAAACGGCAACGGGTTTTTACCGTCACCTTGCATCACTCGATTGGTTGTAGTGCTATCCAACGCGTGCAGTGGCATTGAAATGCACGAGTAGGAGCCGCCCCTTGAGTTGGAAATTACTATTGATCGTGGCCAGACCCTCTATCGTTCAAGATATCAGGTCTGGATTTCCAGGCAAGGGAAAGGGGTAATGATGTACATAGTGCAATCAGACGTAGTGTAGGCTGGGAATAGATGATCATACAACATGTGCAGCTTAAAACACAGGCGCACGCACACACACACACACACACACTGGCTCTCACGCTGCTGTCATTACAACAAACATTTTCTGTGTTTTTGGCCGTTTTTCCCCCGCCAGGCCGGGGTCCAGAGCTCAGCTCGGGGCAGGGCGAGGGCAAGCTGTCCCACTGAGGGAAGAACAAAGCATTTCACAGCAACAGAAGACTGAAAAGACAGTGAGATGGTCTGGGCAGAGAGAGAGAGAGAGAGAGAGAGAAGGCATAGAGAACATAGGGAGAGAAGAATATATCCCTCTACATCGCTCTCCAATAACACAGACAGGAGAAGGGAGGAGAGTTTAATTTACTGCATACTGAAGTTATTATCTCCATTTATTTTTTTCTATTTCATTTGTTCTTTCTCTTCATCATGTGTGACAGCTGATGTTCTCCTGATTAGAGGAAGCTCTTTATTCAGATGTTTAATGATAGAAAATGACTGAATGAAATATCCGTAACGTTAATGCTGTCTGTCGTCTGTCTGTCTGTTGTCTGTCTGTCTGTCTGTCTGTCTCTGTCTGTCTTTTGTCTGTCCAACACACTCCAGCTCCTCTGATTAAGCTCGCTCAAAGTAGCCAGCGCTTCTGGGAAGAAGTGGGCAGCTCTGCTCTGTGTGGCCTCTTCCAACCTGTGTGTGTGTGTGTGTGTGTGTGTGTGTGTGTGTGTGTGTGTGTGTGTGTGTGTGTGTGTGTGTGTGTGTGTGTGTGTGGTGTGTGTGTGTGTGTGTGTGTGTGTGGTGTGTGTGTGTGTGTGTGTGTGTGTGTGTGTGTGTGTGTGTGTGTGTGTGTGTGTGTGTGTGTGTGTGTGTGTGTGTGTGTGTGTGTGTGTGTGTGTGTGTGTGTGTGTGTGTGTGTGTGTGTGTGTGTGTGTGTGTGTGTGTGTGTGTGTGTGTGTGTGTGTGTGTGTGTGTGTGTGTGTGTGTGTGTGTGTGTGTGTGTGTGTGTGTGTGTGTGTGTGTGTGTGTGTGTGTGTGTGTGTGTGTGTGTGTGTGCCTGCGCCAATTTGAGTTTTAGATCTTAGGAGTGAGGTCAATTTGGCCAGTAAAGGGCTGTTTGAAGGTTAACAGGTTCAGGAATGAATTAGGTTTATGCTATGGGTTAGTGTAAGGGTTGGTGTTAGGCATTTGGTTTGATGTTTAGGGTTAAGGTAAGGGGCCAGGGAACTAGGGAATACATAATCTCAATGAATGTCCTCACAAGTATAGCCCTACAGGTGTGTGTGTGCGCCATTCACCTCCCAATGGAGAGAGAGAGAGAGCAGCTAGCGTTCATTACTTCATGAAGCCCTGCAGGCTGTCAGGGGATGCTGCTGTTGCTGCTGTTGTGCTTGTCACCATCGTTTTGTTTCATGCTTCTGGTTTCCTGGTTTGAGCTGAGCCTGGACCAGTCTTTATCTGTTGTGTTCTCAGTCTGATTGGATAAGAGCTTGCTGAGTAGTTGTCCCTCCACCACCATGCAGGTGCAATACAAAACAACAAGTGTAGATTGGCCATCTCCATGTTACCTTTCAGAATAACTTTGATAACACAAATTACTTATTTTTTATTGACTGATGCCTTTAATGCTTTTCAATGCCTTTCCATTTAATTGATCTTTCAAAAAATGCTTAATTTTTCAATTTTTATTAATATTATTTTTGCTATTATTGACATGTCCATTTTTGATCCCTACTTTAATGTGAATATTGTACTGCATATCATAGTATCATTGTGAAGCACTTTGAGCTGCATTTCTTGTATGACAGGTGCTATACAAATACATTATTATTAATTGTAAAACAACATATTGAGTACAAGGCCTGCAGTATATTCTGCTCACATGCTCTGACAATTCCCCTTGGAAATACTAGGGACGATTTTCCGTAAATCGTTCAAAATTTATATTGTTCGATTGAACCACTGAAACACATTGATTGTGGCAGTGAAACTAAATACGGCGGTTTATTAAAAACAGGCAAAAAGAATCCTGTTGGATATATTACTGTAAGTTCTATCGTTTCCCGGACGATAGAACAATATGATCCCTTTGTCTTCTTCTTCTTCCTGTTATTATTAGTCTCAAGTCTTTCTTTATGTTTCTCATTTCCCAAACACTGATGAAAAGAATCAGAGATATTATCTATCGGATCATCAATCACAGATTTAGTTTCACTTTATCTGAGATCTTTTTTTTTTTTTTTTTTTCTTACGACAAACTCCCAAACCACAGCTCTAAATGTCAGTGTTGTTCTCAGGAAAAGGGACACACTCGCCTTTAAGTTAACTTATCTTTATTTGTCAATTTACAAAAGTCACATTGAAATGTGTCTTTCCGCATATCCCCTCTCAAGTTACCACACTTCGGAGGGGGTCAGAGCGCAGGGTCAGCCATAGTACAGCGGCCCTGGAGCAGTTTGGGGTGAAGTGCCTTGCTCAAGGGCACAATGGTAGAGATGGTGGGCACCATAGATGTAAAACCAACCACCACTAGTTTTACTACTTACACCCTCCTGTCCGATGCCGGGGATCGAACCAGAGACCTCATGGTTACTGGTCGGCCCCTCTTCCTGTCTAGGGCTAGGCCATGTTATTTCCATTATGGGTGAATTACCAGCAGAGGGTGCAGTGGACACAGTTGATCTTTGGCCCCTGGGTGACCCTTCAAACTTAGAGGACAATTGAATGAGGTGCTACCTTTTTTCTTGCAATCCAATGTTACCTTGATGCCTCTATAATAATGGAAGGGATCTACCTAAACCTGCCATGATTTAGTTGAGTTTTAGTCTCATGACCTGGTGCTTTAAGAGCTAACACACACCTTGATAGCATGGGGTTTTGTGTGTGTGTATATTTTTAATCAGAGAAGACCTTCCTCTGCTGTACTAAGTCATATTGCTACCACTGAAGTCATGGTCGGAGGTCTTTTAATTTTATTTTTTTCAACACAAATATAATGAAATATAATGCAGTAAGGCTCTCAGGCATTCATTTATTGCCTTAAAATATTTGTGTGTGTTTGTTGAGGTGTGTCTGAAATCGTTAGGAAATACAGTATCTCACAAAAGTGAGTACACCCCTCACATTTCTTCACATTTTTCTTTATATCTTTCCATGGGACAACACTGAATGAATGACACTTTGATACAATGTAAAGTAGTCAGTGTACAGTTTGTATAACAGTGTAAATTTACTGTCCCCTCAAAATAACTCGACACACAGCCATTAATGTCTAAACTGCTGGCAACAAAAGTGAGTACACCCCTTAGAACATTTTTACAAATTGGGCCCAAAGTGTAAATATTTTGTGTGGCCACCATTATTTGGGCATGTAGTTCACTAGAGCTTCACAGGTTGCAACTGGAACCCTCTTCCACCCATTTATGACAGCATCACAGAGCTGGTGGATATTAAAGACCTTACGCTCCTCCACCTTCTGTTTGAGGATGCCCCAAAGATGCTCAATAGGGTTTAGGTCTGGAGACAGGCTTGGCCAGGCCATAACCTTTACCCTCAGCTTTTTTAGCAAGGCAGTGGTCGTTTGGAGGTGTGTTTGGGGTCGTTATCATGTTGCAATACCACCCTGCGGCCCAGTTTACGAAGGTTGAGTGCACGTGGTCAGCGTCGTACACAGAGGTTGGCTTTGGAAAATAGACGTATGAGTGCTGCCAGCATTGCTGAAGGGCTTGAAGGGGTGGGGGGTCAACCTGTCAGTGCTCAGACCATACGCCACACTCTGCATCATACTGGTCTGCATGGCTGTCATCCCAGAAGAAAACCTATTCTAAAGATGATGCACAAGAAACCCCACAAAAAGTTTGCTGAAGACAAACAGACTACGGACATGGATTACTGCAACCATGTCCTGTGGTCTGATGAGACCAAAATACATTTATTTGGTTCAGATGGTGTTAAGAGTGTGGAGCGGCAACCAGGTGAGGAGTACAAAGACAAGTGTGTCTTGCCTAGAGTCAAGCATGGTGGTTGGAGTGTCATGGTCTGGGGCTAAATGAGTGCTGCCAGCACTGGGGATCTACAGTTCATTGAATTCTAACATGTACTGTGACATACTGAAGCAGAGCATGATCCCCTCCCTTCATAAACTGGGCCGCAGGGCAGTACTGCAACATGATAACGACCCCAAACACCCCTCCGAACGACCACTGGCTTGCTAAAGAAGCTGAGGGTAAAGGTTATGGACTGGCCAAGCATGTCTCCAGTCTTAAACCCTATTGAGCATCTTTGGGGCATCCTCAAATGGGAGATGGAGGAGCGCAAGGACTCTAATATCCACCAGCTCCTTGATGTCGTCATGAATGGGTAGAAGAGGGTTCCAGTTGCAACCTGTGAAGCTCTAGTGAACTACATGCCCAAGAGGGTTAAGGCAGTGCTAGAAAATAATGATGGCAAAACAAAATATTGACACTTTGGGCCCAATTTGGACATTTTTTCTTAGGGGTGTAGGGGAGAACGGGGTAAGTAGGCACACTTTTTACTCTAGTGAGAATTGCTCATCACCAAAACATCTGTCAATAGCCATTCCTACATTAAATTGAAGCTTAAGGTGTTGGCTTGAAATGTGTGTCTCTCTTTTTTTCCAACTTATTGTAATGAAGAAGTAATTTACCATCAAAGACACTCTGACACATTGTGACAACCAACCCCATCAAGGGGTCGGTTGTCAAACACTATGGGGTTGTTTGTCACGATGTTATCTTAATGGGAAAAATCTTAAAAAGAAGGCAATGAGGCAGAACCAAATTTGAAAGTTTAATTATATTGTCAAGTTGACAAATAGGCCTACATAACTTACTGTAGCCTTGGCAGCTGGTCTAGTTTGGGATGCACTGGGTTGTTTTGATTTTGTTGCCCTTTTTTCTTTTGCTTGCTAGCTGCCTTTTCCTGCTCTATTCTTTCCTTCTCTGGGGTGTCAGCAGTGTTGGGAACGTTACTTTAAAAAAGTAATTAGTTATAGTTACTCACTACTTGTTCCAAAAAGTAACTGAGTTACTAACTGAATTACTTTATAATAGAAGTAACTAGTTACCAGGGAAAGTAACTATTTGCGTTAGCCTACTGTAAAAAAAAAAAAGTTGCTATATGTCAAAATTTGGATTTTTCTGAGCAGTCTTCACAAGTCAGTTGAAATGAGTAGAACAGACAGGTAGGCCTACTTGTAGGCTACATAACATTCAATATGTATTGCACATCAACAGACAGCAAGAGGTTTTTCCTGCACCTGCAGTATTTTGTTCTCAACAAAAGTAGTAGAGGAAACTGCTGAATGTACCGTGCTGATCTGCTATATCACTGGATTCACTTCAGGGGTGTCGGCTAAAACACCACTTCAGGCCAAAAACGTCAGACTATGAAGCATGAGACGATGAGAGGAGGAGTAAGGATTTATCCGCTGTTTATTTCCTTCTTTAACATACACAGCAGCATACAGATCCCACGAAAAGAACAATAGCAATATTCGGCTCGTGATGACACGCTAAACAGCTGTTGCAACCGGCGAATCGCGGCCGTTTAATAGCGTGCATAAATTATAATTTATAGAGATCGGGAAACTCAATGCATTTACTCACAAGGGCGATGCAAACAAATTCAGGGAGAGCACGTTTCAACCGTGGATTGATAGGTGGTTACTGCGCCAACGTGCACGCTCGTCGCTCACACAACAGAGAGAGAAAGAAAAAGAAACTTCACTGAACAGGCGCTCCGGCTGACTGACGTGACGGCGCAAACTGACAGTTATAATGTCATCCACACACCGGTCTCCTCACTAGCAGTTTGTGTAGTATGGAGCCAGGTGTGCGTTCGGATTACACAGTTTATTCAATCAATTCAAAGTAACGCACCGCATTTAACGTTCAGTAACGATAACGGCGGTGTAACGGCGGAAAAAGTAATTAGTTAGATTACCCCGTTACTGAAAAAAGAACGGCGTTACGTAACGCCGTTCTTTTAAACGGCGTTATTCCCAACACTGGGTGTCAGTGAGGATACAGCTTGACAATTTCTTTCGTTATTGGGTTCCTTTTCTGGCTGCAGCCTTGAGATAACATGTGACAACCAACCCCCCAAAAAATTTGACGACCAACCCCAACCTGAATTTCTTGCTAGCATCAAGGCCAACAACCATCTGACAACTAATTAGCTTGCTAACAACAATCTAAACTATAGCTTACCCTTCACACTTTCTGAGGGTAACAAGTGTTTTGTTATAAACCCATTGTGTAAAAGCCTAGAAGAAAAATACTGAGAAGCAAAATATTTTGAATTTGACATGAAAAACACAAAACATCCTCTCACCTGAAATGCAGCTGTCTTCCTCCAAGGAAGTCTATGTATGTGACCTCTGATCCCAATTCTGGACCTTTTTTATATCAACATTTCAGAGCTAGCGCGCTCTGGTGGCGAGATATAACGAATGTGACATCCAACCCATGTGACAAATTACCCCGTTCTCCCCTACTCACTTTTGTTGCCAACAGTTTAGACATTAATGGCTGTGTGTCGAGTTATTTTGAGGGGACAGTAAATTTACACTGTTATACAAGCTGTACACTGACTACTTGACATTGTATCAAAGTGTCATTTATTCAGTGTTGTCGCATGGAAAGATATAATGAAATATTTGAAGAAATGTTAGGGGTGTACTCACTTTTGTGAGATACTGTATATACAGTAGTTACAGACTATATAGTTACAAGTAAAATAGAAATGTTTCGAGGGGGACAAATGTACCGTATTTAAATTTTGAGAGGAACATATCCCCAAAATCTACTACGCCTATCTCTTAAATACAGTAGTAGGTGACGTGCTGTTTATTTGGATGACAGTGTGAAGCAATGGGCCCTTCAGGACACAGACCATCTGCTGTGCCATCTGAAGACAGTAAGGGAACTGGCTTTGCTTCATCTAGAACCCTGAAAATACAGTCTCCTACAGTGAGCTATGTTCTCCAGCCACACACACACCACACACACACACACACACACACACACACACACACACACACACACACACACACACACACACACACACACACAGAAAGACACATACACACGCTTGCCTACTGCCTGGAATCCTGCTCTCACTGTGGGCTACAACAAGGCACACTTTGGCATGCGGCCCGGAGCCTCACTTCTCATTTATGATTACAGGCATTTTCATATGGTGAGGTGATAGAGAGAGAGAGAGAGAGAGAGAGAGAGAGAGAGAGAGAGAGAGAGAGTACTGTCTGATTTTATGAGACAGAAGACGTGCGTTAGTTCTATTTTCTCTGGAATGCGATAGCTTGCACTTTTCAGGCCCGTTTTGTAAAAAAAAGAAAAGAAAACGTTACCATGACAGTAGTGAAACATGGCTGCATTCCAAATCGCACACTCTTCTTTCTTTTTAGTTTTCAACTTACTACAGCTGATCATCAAAAGTACAGTATGTAGTTAGCCTGCACAATTGGGACTTTTGACTTATTTATTTCGTCATAACATCACGCCTTGAACTTGCTTGGATGTTGCTTATAAACCCTTTTCATCGCAGGTTGTTTTCACTCGGAGGGTCAGTCGATGTGACGTCACTTCTGGTGTGCGGTGGATTGTGGGTCAGAATCGCCCCAAAAAAGCTGATGATCTCCACACTAAAAATCACGACCAGATGTAGTAGTCCATCCGGATATTTTTAAGCATGCTGCATCTGACCACATGTATTGGGACATCCTAAATCTTTTTTTCAACCATACTAAATATTAGAGAAGTACGAGGATTGGAACGCTGCCCATTATTTTGGCTTGTGCACCTGGTGTTTCTTGCTTTGTGCATCTGCTCACCGACAGATGATCATCACCGACCTTTATACCATTCAGAGAGATAACTGGCAGCTTGCTTCGCTGGTTGTTTGATGGAATAAGTGCATTTTAATCCGTGCAGAGACTTGGCTCCTAAAATCCTCTCCACAGCCAAACAGCACATCAGAACTTTGAGGGGGTATTTTTTTTTTCATTTTTTTTTTCAACTACTCCTGTCTTTTTCTTTTCTTCTTTCCCCTGACAGGCTCATTTTTCTTCCCTCAGTTGGTTGGCTGGTCTGTGGCGGCGGTGGTGGTGGTATCATTACACTGCTCCAAATTACCAATCGCTCTATCACAGTGAGGGCCTCCATCCAGCAGCTTTCACGCTCACTGCTGTCACCATCACTGACAGGCCTTCACTGTGAATAGGGCCTGAAAGCTCATCAGTTCCTCTTTTAACAAGTCAACCTTTTGTGTCTGAGTGTTTCTGTGTGTGTGTGTGTGTGTGTGTGTGTGTGTGTGTGTGTGTGTGTGTGTGTGTGTGTGTGTGTGTGTGTGTGTGTGTGTGTGTGTGTGTGTGTGTGTGTGTGTGTGTGTGTGTGTGTGTGTGTGTGTGTGTGTGTGTGTGTGTGTGTGTGTGTGTTGTGTGTGTGTGTGTGTGTGTGTGTGTGTGTGTGTGTGTGTGTGTGTGTGTGTGTGTGTGTGTGTGTGTGTGTGTGCGCTGCCAAGATTCTCAAGAGCACCGTACCAGGAAACGAGGGAGGTCTATGTACACACACATTTGTTAAAAGCCATGACTGTCTTCAGATGAGTGAGAACTCTTTTTATTCCAGTGTTCGTGTCCTCTGCTCACCCTCTGCTCAGCTTTCATTCCAAGATGGAGTGGACATGGGAGTTTAAATCATCTTAAAGCTATAGTGCGTAGTTTTTTTTCTCCATATGAATGAATGTCGGTTACATTGAAGCCATCGCCAAATGAGTTGACACAAAGTTGATCAAGCCCTATCAGCTCCATAAAACTCTCTCTGTATTTCTTAGTATGGCAGCGTTTACAAACTGGTGTGCCCCCCCCACTCCACCCGACACTGGCACAATGGCAAATATAAAGGAAGAACAGCGTCCTCTCTCTTTTAACAGATAACAAAATCACACCATGACCTCATAGCCATTAAGGTGTGTTTGTGTCCTTTCTTCTGTTTCATTATTGTGCACAGTGGCTTTGATGTTGGGCTGTGAGGGACGGGGGTGTTTCTTTGATCAGACAGCGCCGCAGACACAAGGCATTTACTTCAGTTCTAATGGTTCCAGTCAGATAGTTACACACACACACACAACACGCGCGCGCGCGCACACACACACACACACACACACACACACACACACACGCACACACACACACACACACACAGGTAGGTCTGAAAATAGTGTAAATTAAAGGTGGAGTCAGTGATTCTGGAGAACGCATGTTGTCAAAATAACCTTTTGTCAAAATCAGTAAATATCTCCTCATGATCCGCGCTACCTGTCTTATGTGTGTGTTGTGTGTGTGTGTGTGTGTGTGTGTGTGTGTGTGTGTGTGTGGTTGTGTGTGTGTGTGCGTTGAAAAAATATCTGGTGTTTATTACACATCCTAGGCTCTGTGAATGGGCATGTAAACAAAATAATATGCTAACAAAGGGGGCCCACCATAGCTATAATGCCACAGGCCTGGCTGTGTACTAACATATTCCCTAATTTTAGAAAATGATTTTGACAACAAGCGTTCTCCAGAATCAGCTGACTCCACCTTTAATGGACACAAATGAAACCCTGTAGTATGTGTAAAGTCGCTGAGCAACACTCAGTGAATGTCTTTCTAAGTGATTATTAATAGATATATTTTCCACTGCTATAGGAACTGTTTTTGAAAGGAAAAATCCCATCATGCCTCATTAAAAGGTTTTATTTTGGAGGTTTTGAATACATATACAAGACACAGTAGCAGACACTAAAGTTATTGAAACCATGGCAACAGACCAGACATATACGTATGTATTGTTGCTGTGAGTTCCACACGCTCACGTGTGCAAACCTTTCTGCTATGACAACCCTCATGTGTGGACATGAGACAGAGAAAAAACTAATGTTGTGATAATGGCCATTAAATGTAGTTGTATAGGAGAAATGTACAGACACAAACAGACAAGGTTTAATAAAAATAAACAGCCTTAGTACACTTTGGACTTTTTATTTATACTAGTATGAAAGAAGACATGTTATGGAAGCAAAATAGCTAAGAATCTCAACACTGGCCTGCTGTGTCTCGCTTTAGATTAATATAATTTGAAAAAATAACTAAAGTAGAAAAACATTTAGTGTTCCACTGGACTGAACATGTTTACAACTCTAGCTTTCATGATCGTACAACGCTCCAGATTAAAGCTGTAAGCCCGAAGGCCCCTGACTAACCATGAGCCAATATTGCGTGTTCAGATTGTGACAGTATGTTTCAGCAGGGTGGGTGGGGCAGCCACAGTGTGTGTGTGTGTGTGTGTGTGTGTGTGTGTGTGTGTGTGTGTGTGTGTGTGTGTGTGTGTGTGTGTGTGTGTGTGTGTGTGTGTTGTTGTGTGTGTGTGTGTGTGTGTGTGTTTTGGGTTTGTGTGTGTGTGTGTGTGTGTGTGTGTGTGTGTGTGTGTGTGTGTGTGTGTGCGCTTGAGTGTGTGTGCGTGTTTGTGTGTGTGCGTGCTGTGCGTGGGGGTGTGTGTTTCTTTAAACAAAGCTATATGTGTCATTTACATGGCAGTACAGAGTGTGCATAATACAGTATGAGCGATCTGGGCAGGAATCCTGTTGGCTCATCACATATCCTCTCATCCCCTTCCCTCTGGCATTGGGATATACTGAAAGAACCACATCATAGGAGAGTGTACGTATTTGTTAAGACATTGAAACGCCTTTTAAAAGTCATTTGTATTGCTAGAAAGACAACGGGTGGCCATTTTCAAAATGGGAACAAGATAAAGTGCTGTTGTCAGTCCCTATCACAATATAGAGTCATAACCAACGCTTGTCATTTGTCATTATTAACATGAGAATGCCATGTTCATAAATCATGCCTTTGTGTCATGGTGCGGCGAGCGACAGATGCTGACAGTAATATCTGCTTGTAGCTAAGGCCCTGTTTATGACAAAAGTGGTTAAATCAGTTAATTTTTACTCAATATCTACTCAGAATTACTACTACAGAATTAACATAATGCCTAGTTCCTGGGGCCACAAAATTCCCCTCGAAATGGCAAGGGGGGGGGGGGATTAAATGAGTTGTGTGTTATCTTCGTAACGAAGCTGAAGTTGCACACAAGGGGTTTACATGCGCACAAATCACATCCTCTTCTCTAGTTATATTTCCGTTTCTTCTATCTTTTTCCCCCTTTTTTTTCTTCCTTTTCGCAACCGCTGCCTGTGATATTGCCTGGAGGAATTAATTCCTTCTGATGTATCTTCCTTGATCTGAAATGTATTAGAGTAAAAAAAGATGTGTTTTGCCTCTGGCTTGTCACTGCTTTGCTATTCAATGGCATTGTGATATTGTTAGCCTGGCTTGTGTATGCCTGATTGTACTCCTCTGTCTATTCTTGTGCGTTTATTGTAAACTATTGTATTTTGTGAAAAGGTATGCATGTAGTAAGGCAAGGAAAGTGTTATTTGTATATCTCAAATGAGACACAAGGCATTCAAAGTGCTTTACAGAGGATAGAATACATCACGATTAGACATTGGAAATTGCATGCAAATAAGGGGACCACCATAGCTAGGAACATGTCCATTTACAGAGCCTAGGCTGTGTATTAAAACTGGATTTTTTTTTCCAGGACATACACACACAAATACAGGCGGATCGTGAGGAGATAAAAAGTGATTTTGACAAGAAGCATTCTCCAGAATCGCTACCCCACCTTGAGAACAAGGGGGGGCTGTGGCGAAGTGGATAGGGTGGTGGACCCGCACCTATAGAGTTGGTGGTTCGATCCCCCGTCTCCCGCCACATATCCAAGTGTCCCTGAGCAAGACACTGAACCCTTAAATGTCTCCTGATAGTTAGCCTGCACCCTGGTGGTACTAGCTGCTGCTATCGGTATGAATAATGTGTGCTCCAGTTGTAAGTTCGCTTTGGATTAAAAGTGTCTGCTAAATGACATGTAATGTAACAAACACTCTTTTACTTTCAAATACAACATAATTATCTCCTTTCATTCTTCTAATTCATCCATCCTTTTCCTATTTCCGTCAGTTCGAACAGATTAGTTTTTCTTTCAAAATGTCTCCCAAACTTCTCAGAGAATTGCTCTCGTAATGAAGTGCGTATGATGAATTTGCTTTGACAGTGTCTTGCGCACAAAAAACTCAAACCAATAATCCTGTCTGGCGTGAGCTGTTTAGGCCCCTGTTGTTATCGGATACCAGAACATCCGCTGGCTCTAGAACGTGAAAAGTCTTCAGCTCAGAATTTGATTGTCAGCGATAGGGGAATGATTAAAAAAAATCCCTACAGGACGAGGGCCAAATGTTGACAAGACAGACAGACAGGACAGACAGACAGACAGACAGGAACAGACAGACAGGCAGATAGACAGACAGAAAACAAGACAGACAGACAGACAACAGACAAACAGGCAGGCAGGCAGGCAGAGCAGGTGCAGGCAGACAGGCAGACAGAAGGAGACAGACAGACAGGCAGGCAGACAGACAGACAGACAGACAGACACACAGGCAGACAGACAGACACACAGGCAGGCAGGCAGGCAGGCAGGCAGACAGACAGGCAGGCAGACAGACAGACACACAGACACACAGACAGACACACAGACAGACACACAGGCACACAGACAGACACAGACAGACACACAGACACACAGACACACAGACAGACACACAGACACACAGACACACAGACGGACCCCTAATAATTCAGCCCTATGTGCTTATGAAAGGATCTAGGGTGTGTGGTAGACAGTTCCAAATGCCGAGATGGATTGTGGAGCATTTTATTCAGTTGGACTTCGTTATCCCAAAAAGTTGGAAGTGATTTTGAGGGAGATGTTTATTTGCTTTTAAAGATTCCAAGATCTTTTTTTTATTTTTTTTTGGTTTGGTTTGAAAGTTCTCATTTCCTGTCAAGTTGGCAGTTGAAACAAGATCTCTTTCAACGTGCTCCTCCGAACAGACAGTATATTTCCTGTGTGTGTGTGTGTGTGTGTGTGTGTGTGTTGTGTGTGTGTGTGTGTGTGTGTGTCGTTGTGGTGTTGTGTTGTGTGTGTGTTCGTGTTGTGTGTGTGTGTTGATTTAGAGAGATTCTCAACTTGTGGTTAAGTCAATAGGAGAAGTGGTGTTTGCTGTGGCCCAAAGCCCAGAGACAGGGAGATAGAAACCGCGACACGCATGAACACAAATCTCATGCATCACTCTCTCTCTCTCCACCTCTCTATATCCTCTCTCTCTCTCTCTCCCTTTCCCTCTCTCTCTCTCTCCTCTGTCTCTCTCGTCTCTCTCTCTCCCCTCTCTCTCTGTCTCTTTTCTCGCTCTCTCTCTCTCTCTCTCTTCTTCTCTCTCTCTGTCTCTCTCTATCTCTCTCCCTCCACCTCTCTCTCTGTCTGTCTTCTGTCTCTCTCTCTCTCTCCCTCTTCTCTCTCTCTCTACTCTTCTCCCCTCTCTCCCCTGCTCTCTCCTCTCCTCTCCTCTCTCTCTCTTCTACAGGTAGCATGTTGCTATAACGTAGCAGCAGCGGCGATGACACTGTGAGATATGGACCAGTCTGCGCTACATAAACAGAATCTGCTCCAGTGATCAGATCTCAACAGCAGAGGATCATTTAGAGTCGACTGTCTGCCTCAAAAAAACCTCCCAAGAAAAACAATCTTCTCTTTAGAGCTACAGGTCAACATACCAGAACAGCACAGTCACACACACACACACACACACACACACACACACTCACACACACACACACACACACACACACACACACACACACACACACACACACACACACACACACACACACACACACACACACACACACACACACACTAGACACACACACACACACACACACACATATAAAAAACACAAATGAAGACAAGACTTTTCATGATGACAAGCAAACACGCAAACAGATTAGTGTTGTTGTCATGGTGCATTCATTTCTTAAGATGTAATCCTAAAACAAACACACACTACATATGGCTACAACAAGGGACACACACACAGACAAACACACACACAAAAATACACACACACACACACACACACACACAACAAACACACAACGCATAGACACTCACATACAAATTAGATGCAGGGTCATTGAAACTGTCCTGACCAATGGCCGCCCTATGTCGTGTTCTTTGTAAATGGACAAAGTATGTTCGTTTGTTGTGGTAAAAGCAAAAAAGCAAAAGTAAAGTTACTGGCAGTGAACGGAATATAATATCCTAGTGTGTTCCGCAGGTCAAAATGAATTATTTATAAATGTTTTCCTGTGCTCAGAAACACAAAGATCTTCAAGTACGAGCTTTTGACTGCAATATTTGTTTCACGTTGTGTGTGTGACCTGTCCTGAAAGGTGCTACGAGGAACTTTTAAATATTTCTAAAAATTTCTGAATTTTCCTCTGATGATCATGAATTACATGTAACAGCAATGAGATCATCAGTGCAAAGAATGCTATTTTCATATAGTTTTTTTCTTAATGCCTTTGTCATGGTACGCTCACCCTGGAACAAAAGCTGGCTAATAAAAACACTACCGCTTTTGTCCAAAGGGGGCGCAAGATTTAACACAAATTAAAAGTTCCTCGGAGCACCTTTAATCAAAAATGAATAATAATGCCAATGCTGAAGTTGAGTAGTAGTTATTAAAGTTAGAGGCAGCGATTCTGGGGGAATGCTTGTTGTCAAAAATCCTCACAATCCGCTAGCTAAAATATCCAATGTAAATACACAGCCTAGGCTCTGTAAACGTGCATGTAAACAAAGGGTATGTAAAACAGAGGTGCCCACCGTAGCTAGCAACATGCCCGTTTACAGAGCCTATTCTATGTATTAACACAAAGCTGAAAGTATTAAAGCAAAAATAAAAAAAAGTCAAACAAAATGTTTGAAGGAAATGTATAAGGACTTTTAAGGTGAGCAATCTTCTGACAGCACAGGTTACATTTACATTAACATGACACATATAAAACCACATGAACCACATACAGCCTGACAAAGTGCTCCGTGCCTTCACAGTGCAGGCGTAAGGACACGAGAGCAAGAGAGACCGCAGCAACAGTCAGTGTTTTCTTAAGCTCTGCTCATAGCTGGGTCAGTAACATCAACATCTTCAACCTCTCACAGCCATCGCCGCAAATACGAAGTGGCAGTTTTGGACCAAAGCGGAAACCAAGAATGCTTGGCTGAGATACATATTTCACAAAGTATGAACTGTGAAAAAGGCAATATTTGTGTGTGTGTGTGTGTGTTGTGTGTGTGTGTGTGTGTGTGTGGGGTGTGTGTGTGTGTGTGTGTGTGTGTGTGTGTGTGTGGTGTGTGTGTGTGTGTGTGTGTGTGTGTGTGTGTGTGTGTGGTGTGTTGTGTGTGTGTGTGTGTGTGTGTGTGTGTGTGTGTGTGTTTGTGTGTGTGTGTGTGTGTTGTGTGTGTCTCGGTGTGTCTCGGTGTGTCTGTGTGTGCGCGCTCAGCAGTGCTATGGGTCATTATGATAATTTAAGGCTGTTGCGGCAAAGTTATTATTTTCTGCTGAAGTGCACAGATTCATACGACCCAGAATGAGTTGTTACACTGAAAATGCTTCTCCTTTCATTACATTCTCAATATGAATAGGAATGCATATGTTGAGCCATGACAGAAGTTTGATTGAAACTACCCCGTCATTTTCCCCCACAGTCTGCTGTTTACATTGACTGGTAGACCCCAAACACAATCAACTCCCAAACCCCAGAACCAATGTCTTTCCTATATCTCTAGTCAAAACACTCTATAACCAAATATACATCGCTGTGTCAATCTAGTGAGCAAATATAAATATATGTGACAACCCTGCACGCACACACACGTGCTCACATGCACACACACACACACACATGGTCATACACATGCTCACATGCACACACACATGCAAGCACACACAACACAATGTACACACACACACACACACACACACACCCACACACACACCCACACACACTTGGTACAGACATGCATACTGTGGTCCTCTGTGGTCGATCCTAATAACTGTGGTAACTCCAGTACATGACAGGATGCCTCTTAAATGAATGAATGATTGCAGATTCAATTCAAAAGGCTTCAGATTCAGCTGCTTTGAGATTGTTAATACATAACAAGCCAAACTGCTGACGATAGCGTGACTAAATTAGGTTAAAGAAAGGTTGTGTTGAGTCTTGGAAATATAGAGCTGAGTTGGATAACCTTCTAGATTAAGGTAAAAATGTTGGTCCTTACTTACTACATTTTTACTGAGCGAGGCCTCCCAAAAGAAAAAATAGATATCCTATTTTGTTGTCCAATATTGCTTACAGTATGTTTACATTTGCCTACCAATAGCCAACGTAGGTTTGTTCCCCTAAGTTAAGTTAAGTTACTTTATTAGCCAATGGTTGGTTACATTGAAATTCATCTTTTCACATATCCCCTCTCAAGTTACCTCACTCCAGAGGGGGTCAGAGCGCAGGGTCAGCCATAGTGCAGCGCCCCTGGAGCAGTTGGGGTTAGTGTCTTGAATGCCACACTGGTAGAGTTACCAGAGTACACTTAACTCGACGTCATTGTAAATGAGGGTCACCCTCAATTGGTCTCTCGAGGATAAATAAAAGTTAAATGAAATGAAATGAAATGGTAGAGGTGGTGGGCACCATAGACGTACTACAGCTAGTTTTACAAGTAACACCCTCGCTGGGGATCGAACCAGCGACCTCTAGGCCATCCTACCCTCCCCCAAAGCGGTAGATCTTTTTAACCATGACTACGGAGATTTGCTAACCTTAACCTTAAAAGTGTTTTTATTTCAACCCAAAACCTTCTCTACCTCTCTCCAACCAGACGTTTTCCTGTAGCCTGGTCATGCGCCAGCTTCACATTGTTTCTCTGCCGCAAATCAGTCTGACCTTTCTCCTATCTCCCCGTCCTTTAGTGGAAGGCAGCCCCTGATTGGTTCACATAATTGTCAACTTCAAAAGCTTCATATTGGTCTTTTTGATGGAAAATAACCTATATTTTGTTGCTTTCTTCATATGCCCGTGTTACTGCCCCACTAGTGGTAAGAATCCACAATTTTTTTTTTCTTGTATGAAACAATCTCATATGATTTCTAAGGATGTGTATCCTCACTATATTGCGTATCCCTGTCTATATATATCATGTGCATATCATAAACAATGCTAATGCGCTACTGTATATCTGCTACAGGCTCTGGCAGGCTTAGGTTGATGTAATGCCTTAGTGTGTACTGTATGTGTGAATGAAAGCCTTTGGGAAAAAATACACTGGAGAACGCCAAATGGAGAATCCACAAACGCACATGCACGGATGCAAACAATTTCACAGAAAATGCATAGAAAAGCATGCACATGAGAAAATAAGTCCACACACACACACACACACACACACACAACACACACACACCAAAAAGGATACTGTGCCAGTGTGTGATTAGATACGCATCTTTTCAAAATATCTGGAGCAAGCAGCAGGATCCCGGCAATTTAGTTCTGCGTAATTCTCATTTTGTTAAAGCGCTAACATCTTATCTTTTTCGATTCGGTTTTCCATTCATGATAGTTGGTTTGCCGCTGATATGTTTTGTGTGTGTGTGTGTGTGTGTGGTGTGTGTGTGTGTGTGTGTGTGTGTGTGTGTGTGTGTGTGTGTGTGTGTGTGTGTGTGTGTGTGTGTGTGTGTGTGTGTGTGTGGGTGTGTGGGTGTGTTGTGGTGTGTGTGTGTGTTGACGTGCCAGAAATGTGATCTATAAGCTTTATACCTCCAAGGATGTGTATTGTAAGTGAATGAAGAAAAGGGGGTTAATTTAGCACACGACTAAAATATAATTTAACTACAGTTCCAAAAATAGTTTCATCAAAGTAATTCTCTCACCGTCTTTCTCCCGACTCCCTTTCATCTAATCAAAAACATTCCCCTGTCCTTGGGATCGTCACAACACAAAAATATAAGAGCTTTTATCTGGCTGCCGGCCTGTTTTTTTTATTTGTGAATTTGAAAGCCAACCTTGTAGAAAAAAAGAAAAAATCAAACCTATAGGGAGACCTTGATCTGCCCATGAACTGGAAACATTTGCTATTAATGAAAAAAGGAAGAAAAGTTTGAAAATAGAACACCAAGGTGGGCTCTGATGAATGTTTGATGTATGAGCACTTTCTAAAGGTGCATTAAGCAGAACGCCTTTTTTCTGGAACCAACCTGCCTTAAAAGAATAGCAGTGATTAAATATATATTATATATAGCCCAATATCACAAATAGCCACAGTATTGGATATAGTAAACGCCTTCTGGTTTAATGGTTCGATGGATGGATGGATGATAGATGATGGATGATGGATGGATGGATGGATGATAGATAGATAGATAGATAGATAGATAGAGAAGATGATGATAGATAGATGATAGATGATGGATGAGAGATGGAATGGATGGATGGATGGATGGATAGTATACAGTAGATAGATAGATAGTATACAGTGGCTAGATTTAAATAACGGGCTTCAGTTTGAGTAAACTAGGTCATCTCTACATGCTGGCAGTAATATATAAGTCATGCTTAACCATGAATTCACCTTATTATCTCCCTGGAGACGACCTGTCACTCAACTGGTGAATTAATGTATTCAGCTAATATTTTTATCTTATGGGTTCAGCATATGCCTCTTGTGTGTGTGTGTGTGGTGGTGTGTGTGTGTGTGTGTTGTTTTGTGTTGTTGTTTTGTGTGTTTGTGTGTCTTGATTTTGTTATTAACGTATCTATCTATCTATCTATCTATTATCTATCTATCTATCTATCTATCTATCTATCTATCTATCTATCTATCTATCTATCTATCTATCTATCTATCTATCTATCTATCTATCTATCTATCTATCTATCTATCTATCTATCTATCTATCTATCTATCTATCTATCTATCTATCTATCTATCTATCTATCTATCTATCTATCTATCTATCTATCTATCTATCTATCTATCTATCTATCTATCTATCTATCTATCTATCTATCTATCTATCTATCTATCTATCTATCTATCTATCTATCTATCTATCTATCTATCTATCTATCTATCTATCTATCTATCTATCTATCTATCTATCTATCTATCTATCTATCTATCTATCTATCTATCTATCTATCTATCTATCTATCTATCTATCTATCTATCTATCTATCTATCTATCATCTATCTATCTATCTATCTATCTATCTATCTATCTATCTATCTATCTATCTATCTACTATCTATCTATCTATCTATCTATCTATCTATCTATCTATCCATCCTTACAAAGTTACTATACACGAAAAGATCTATTCCAAGGCAGCTCAACATTAAGCTAATAAGAACAGACATGTGTGTGTATATCACTTTTATAATACTATCTATGGTGTATCATCACAGCATATTGTTTCAAGTGTTAAAATCCAGCAGCTGTTTTAACCTGGCGAGCCTCGAAATGCTTTTAGTGAAGAACAGTGAGTTGTTACGGTGCTTTGAGTGCACAAACGTGAACCTAGGGCATTTTATTTGAATTATTGATATTCAATGAAATTATTAATAGGCAACAAAAAAGGCCTCGGAGAAAAGGAACTACAATAAACGAGGGATACTTCTCTGATTCAGAATCAGAACGCTGTATTGTCTTTGGGAATTATTCCATCAAGTTTTGCATTCCAATATAAGAATATTAAAACACAGGATATTAAGTATAAAGGCATTAAATAGATATAAAGCATTTAACGCGCTTAGTGGATGTCAAAAAACAAAATTAGATTTTTTTTTCTTAAGTATTCTCATTTCCGTTTCAAAGTCTGACCTTGAGGACTGACTGTGATATACATTATTCTCGGCATTATTAGACATTCTCGTCCAATTAGCATATCCCCCCCCCCCCCCCCCCCCCACCACACACACACACACACACACACACACACACACACACACACACTCGTGCGCACAGGCTCGCTCGTGCCCCAGTCTTCTGACAAGCTCTCTCTCTCTCTCTCTCTCTCTCCCTCCTCGCTCTCACACTCTCTCTCTCTCCTCTCTCTCTCTCTCTCTCTCCTTCTCTCTCTCTCTCTCTCTCTCTCTCTCTCTCTCTCTCTCTCTCTCTCTCTCTCTCTCTCTCTCCTCTCTTTTCTCTCTCTCTCTCTGGTCTCGTTGTCCCGCACAACGCGAGCAAACGGTTGTCTCTTTACAGCACGGGACAGATCCTGCACCGCCTGTTACTGCAATATGGCGACAGAGGTAAGAAGAAAAAACATATATCCTCTCTTTCGCTGTCTTTTCCTTTTTAGTATTCTATGAACGTATCCCGAAGAATAAATAATCTACCGATCGGGTGGTAGGCTGTAGTTGTTTTAAAGAAATGCAGCTTTGAAAAAAAATGCAGTCTTGTTAACGGACTGCCTTTGCTTGCGTTGCCTCGTTCGGCTGAATTAGGAGTCATATAGTCATATAGGAGCATTCAACATAAGTCAATTATTCATAATGCAGGCGCTTCAAATCCACTTACTTTCATCACTGTTTATGAACTATGTAACTGCGGAAATATTCCCGAAGATGGTGAACTAACAGCCTTATGTTTAATTGTTCTTTCTCGCATAGGCTAAGCTATATAGTTTTTAACGCATTGTATAGTGAGTATCAATGTCATTCCGTACATGCAGCAGTAGACTCAACGCATGGAAGGATGAGAGTAGTGTGTGTAGATGATGATGGAGCAGTCAGCACCATGGACAGGGACACACACACTCACGCTTTCTCTCTCTCTCTCTCTCTCTCTCTCTCTCTCTCTCTCTCTCTCTCTCTCTCTCTCTCTCTCTCTCTCTTCTCTCTCTCTTCTCTCTCTCTCTCTCTCTCTCACTCTCTCTCTCTGTCTGTCTCTCTCTGTCTCTGTCTCTCTCTCTCTGTGTCTCTCTCTCTCTCTCTGACTCTCTCTCTCTCTCTCCCTCTGTCTGCCTCTCTTTCTCTTTCTCTGTTTTCTCTCTCTCTCTCTCTCTCTCTGTCTCTCTCTCTGACTCTCTCTCTCTCTCTCTCTCAGTCTTTCCCACTGTCACACTTTTGAATTAGCTTGACAAGGCTTTGTCCTTGCTTCATAAAGGTGGAGTCAGTGATTCTGGAGCAAGCAGCTTGTTGTAAAAATCCCTTTAATTTAAAAAAAAAAAAAAATCAGTAAATCCACTACCTGGCTGTACTTTGTGTGGGCTGGAACAACATCCAGTTGTATTACTAATAGCTTAAGACTATGTAAAGTGGTATGTGAACACAGGTGGCCCACTGTAGCAAAATGCCTGTTTACAGAGCCTGGGCTGTGTATTCACACTGGAATACTTTTTGTCTTTGCACACACATAGTAGGGATGGGGCCGATCCGATCCAGTATCGGTATCGGGTCCGATATGGCCGAAATCTGCGTATCGGATATCGGACTGACAGCTCCGATATTAAAATCCGATTTTTTTTTTTTTTTTTTTTTTTTATAATTTTTTTTTTTTTTTTTTTTTTACTATGTAAGAGCGAACATGCGCCGACGTTCGGTGGAGGGAGAGAGGACATCACTTTATAATTTGACATACAGTACATATCAGTTTGTTAGCCAGTGAGCTAACCAAAGCTAATCAAAGTCAAGGAAGTGGAGAGGCTTGAGACAAATTCTACTAGGCCTATGTAAAATACAGCCAGAGAGAGGAAGACTGTTTAGACAAAAGACCACCACATATTCTAGTAGGGCAGAAGTGATCATTGAGAAGGATTTTTTTTGTGTGACTCTATAATTCTGCCTTTAAGATAAACCTATATGCATTTGTGTATATTTATTGCTCTTTTAAATTAGAATTGCTTAAGCCTTCCTAGCCTAATACATACAATCACCACCAACAAAAAAATGTATAACAATTATGATATCGTATCGGTCAGTATCGGTATCGGCCGATATCCAAACCCTAGGTATCGGAATCGGATCGGAACTAAAAAAAGTGGATCGTCCCATCCCTAACACATAGGCTACTGCGGTAGCCAATTTTCAGGATGTGACTTTGATTTTGACAACAGGCGTTCTTCAGATTCACTTTCTCTACCTTTAAATGAGCTACATTATTGAAACAGCTATTCCATACTCATGTCTTTGGTTTAGTTATCTCTTCAAGCTCTCAACATGTAGTTAGAATGACTACTGTCTTCTAATGTGTTTTATGTATTTTAATCTTGCCCCTGTAAAGCACTTTGAATGGCCTTGTGTTTGAATTGTGCTATATAAATAAACTTGCCTTGCCTTGCCTTGCCTTACTGTAAGCACTATACATACTATAAACAAGAGGCAGAGAGTCCGTGACAGAAAGGGTATTGTTCATGCATTGTCACACACAGTATAGTCCAACTAGTTATAGTCCAAACAGCATCAACAGCGTTCCTTCCTTGGTCTATTTTTAGCATCAGTAAATACTGGTAGCGCTCAGGCCAGCAGCACATCCTCCTCAGCCCCCCCACCCTCCCCCTCCCACCCCCTCGGTGTCCTTGGTGATGTGTCACCATATTGCTGAAGGCATTATGTATAGCTGCCTTACGGCCCCCACACACATCCTACCTCTACTGCGCGTCTACCTCGCGTCTGCGTCTGACTTTTGGTCACAGACTGTGAAATCAACGTAGAGCGAGCACACATCCAACCTCAGACGCACTGCTGAGGCACGTCGGAGGCACGTCTGCAGCGCCGCTCCCCTTCACCTCAGGAGGCTCGCCTATTTTTTTCTGAGAGCAGCGCGTCTCTCTCGCGTCTCTGTGCTTTAACTGATAGAGAAATACTCTGCTGACAGTCATACCAGCAGCATTCACTCTAGTTACACGTTTACCCGGTGTGTTTATTTCAAAATAAAACATCCCTCAGTCGTATACGCGAATAATCCCTTTATTTCACGATTTAATTGTGCAATCAAAATCCGAGGGATTTAAAACCTAATTTTCAATTAGTTCTGGCATTTCATTTTTGGATAAATGACACATATAGAGATCCAATATAGTGAAGAAATAAAAAGATCATGATGAGCGCAACAGTTTTCCGTTGCTCTATCTGTGTCTACGGCCTTCTTCTTCCCCGACCACACCCCCCTCTCTCTCTCCCGTATAAATCAGTAAAGTGTTTTTTGAAATACTCTGCTGAGAGTCATATTGACTTCATACTGGAAGCTTTCGCTGTAGTTTCACCATTTCCTGGTGTGTCCCCTTCAACATAAAACTTCCAACAAGCGAAAATATGTAAAAAAAAAAAGTAAATAAATGGCAATGGGGCGCACGGATTACTGTCCAGACTCAATATAAATCATATGCATCATAGATGACATGAAAGAACTTCATTTTTAATGGGAATTATCTATGAAAACTCTATGTAGAAAGATAGGGCTTTTAGAAGCAGCGCTGCAGCAGCAGCTGCTGAGACGTTGCATGTGTGTCCGAGAAAAGTCCGAGAGAGGCAGCAGTAAGGTAACGCGACGCGCACCAGAGGTAGACGCAGGATGTGTGTGGGGGCCGTTATACTCTACCTGCCTTATACTGTAGCTGCTTTAGTTATCATACATAATCTCACTAGAGGAGAGAGACTTTGGTACAAGTTAGGGACAGTTTACACTACACTGCATGCAATATGTGCTTTTTTGGAAATGTATGTGTGTGTGTGTGTGTGTGTGTGTGTGTGTGTGTGTGTGTGTGTGTGTGTGTGTGTGTGAGTGAGTTCATGTGTAGAATAGATACACCTGAAATTTGAGATGGCTCTGGTGCAGACCA
>CM047514.1:6200756-6203256 GCA_026122265.1 Ammodytes dubius
AGGATGACTGTCTTGTGGGCTAAAACACACAGGTAACCTCATAAACAGGGAGCAACACTGCAGTAGCTAGAAAAAATGGTCTGTTTGATTTTTCACTTTGACACCCATACAATAGTATTTAATGAAGAAATGAACAATTTTTAAGATATTTTTTGGCATTTTTATGCTTTATTGATGGTGCAGAGACAGACTTGAAATGGGCCGAGAGGCAGTGACATGCAGAGAATGACCGCTGGCTGGAATAGAACCCGGTCCGCTGCTGGCCGAGGCCCATGGGGGGACGCCTTACCAACTGAGCTAAAGGCGCCCCGAAATGAACAATGTTGAACAATGTTGAACATGTTTTTTTTAATTAGCTACGAGGAACTTTCAGTTTTTGTTGATTCTAGCGCCCCCTCGGACAAAAGTGGTATTTATTTTTGTATACGCACGTGCCAGCAGTGCATTCATTTGTGTAGGAAGAGAGTGAAAGAGAAACGGCAGGATGCACCCCTATGAGGTTATGTTATGACTTAATCCCTCCGACCTTAACAGGACTTCCTTCACACTTCTGTCTCAAGTTCCTGGAAAATCGTATCCGAGCAAAGGCGTTAATAAGATGCATATAAAAATAACGTTGTTTTCCCTGATGAGTTTGTTTGCTGTTACATGTACATTTTTGATCAAAGAGGAACATTTAGAGTTTCATAAACATTTGAAGGTTCTTCGCAGACAGTTTAAAATATGTTATTATAATGAAATTATTTCAAGCTCGGAAATGCAAACCTCCCGCGCCTCTCTGTCTCTGCTCTGTCTCTGTCTCTGTCTCTGTCTCTGTCTCTGTCTCTGTCTCTGTCTCTGTCTCTGTCTCTGTCTCTGTCTCTGTCTCTGTCTCTGTCTCTGTCTCTGTCTCTGTCTCTGTCTCTCTCTCCTCTCACACCTTCTTGTTCATCCCTCTCTCTCTCTCTCTCTCCTCTATCTCTCTCTCTCTCCTCTCTCTCTCTCTCCTCTATCTCTCTCTCTCTGTCTCGCTCTCTCTCTGTCTCTCTCTCCTCTCACACCTTCTTGTTCACCCTCTCTCTCTCTCTCTCTCCTCTATCTCTCTCTCTCTCCTCTCTCTCTCTCTCCTCTATCTCTCTCTCTCTGTCTCGCTCTCTCTCTCTCTCTCTCTCTCCTCTCACACCTTCTTGTTCATCCCTCTCTCTCCTCCACACTGTACTTTTAATTGTCATCCTGTTTCAGGGGAGGTATTTAGACCATCAGGGGACTAGTTACACGTGCCCACACTTGCTCACTGCTGTACTCCTCTCAGGGGGGTGTAGTCGCCTGTTTGGGTGCACTACACAGCCCTTAACTCCACAGTATTGTTAAGGGAAATGTCCTGTACTTTAGTTATTACTGCAATTGGGCCAATTTGGTGCAGGGGAGAGGAATGCGGTGAGAGTGATAACTAAGCCTGCACTGCTGTTGATCTAGTAACATAGAACCATTCCCTCACTGTGTGTTGTCAGGCATGAATACCACTCAAAACTGGCAGGAGATATTGGCTTAACTCTAATGTCAATATTGCACGGTCCGAGTTATTGGGATCTGTTGCTGGGGGATTTTGATCTGTATTGTTTTGAACGAGATGCTGAAATGTTAAGTTTGACTGTCCAGTGGAATGCCTTTGTACATACAGCAAAAACCAGAGACCAGTCTGGATTTTTCTTAAATCTTCGTCTCTACATTACTTCTTGAAAATGCTCTTAATGACAAAAAATATATTGTGAATTTGGTAGAAATGTTGTCAGTAGTTTATAGAAAAAAAACAAATTGTTCATTCTACTCAAACATATGCCTATAAACAGGAAAACGAGAGACACTGAACATTTGGAGTGGTCTCTTAGTTTTTTTCCAGAGCTGGATATTCACCCTTCTTTGATTTGGTGTTGAGAAATTTGTGTAAAGAATATTTTAATTTTCTGTATCAAGTGTGGAGACGTACAAATGATGGAATACAGAGTGTTAGGGCCGCAGGGGAAATAAATACAGAGTAACATACAATGTCCAGAATGAATTCAACAGTTCAAGGCTGCGGTAAATTGGAAAGATATTGACAGATGTGAGCTTCCGGTATCAATAACTCATAAGCAGAACGTTATTAAAACACAAATCTGTCAATAGCCCACATTCCATTCTTTTCCCACAGTCTCAAACTGTTGAGTTTGTTTTTGACATTGTATTTCCTCTTTATTCTCTACAATTTTACTTTTATCTTGAAGAAAAAAAAAAAAAATTCTCTCCTGTCTGTGACCCCCAATCCTCCTCCATGCAAAATAGCCCATCAAAAAAATAAAAATAAAAATAAAATCACAAAAAAATATCCACCTGCTATTTGTGTACCTGCGTGTATAGAAATATAGTTCGTATTTAAAGGTGCTCCGGGGAACTTTCAGTTTGTGTTAGTTCTTGCATCCTCTTTCGACAAAAGCGTTGTTCCTGGGTGAGCGTACACATGACAAAGGCGTTAAGAAAAACA
>CM047514.1:6210756-6213256 GCA_026122265.1 Ammodytes dubius
CAATTCATACTCCCTCGGTTGACTGGAGTGGCTCGGGACCAATATACAAAAAAAGAACTGTTATATACTGAGAGCATAATGGAATTAGGTTTTAGTTTAGATTATAAGGTTTGGGGAAAAATAAGGATTTGCAATGTGACGAGAGAGAGAGAAAGAGAGAGTCGGTTTTATGATGTTTATAACTCCGCACCGAAGGATTGAAAAAAGTAATTTCTTCCATCTATTTATTTTTTTCCATCCAAAAGAAAATATTATGCAGACCAGCATATGTTAAGCCTCTTTTAAAGTAGCTACAAACTTTTTAAATATTTCTGAAACAGTCTAATTTTTCCTCTGATGATCATATATAACATGTAAGAGCAAACAAGACCATCAGTGCAAAGAATGCTATTTTTTATTAAGTTTTTTTCTTAATGCCTTTGTCATGGGTAAAGCTCACCCAGGAACAACAGCTGGTGTCATAAAAAGACAACCAATTTCGTCCAAAGGGAGTGCAAGAATTAAAACAAACTGAAGTTCCTCGGAGCACCTTTCAATAAATTATAAAGTAAAATACAATTATCCTCGATTATTTCAATGATTTCCAAGTGTACCTCTAATAATAATAATACTACATTTTATTTAAAGGCACCTTTCACTGCTCTAGAATGTTCCTCTGTCTGTCTGTCTGTCTGTCCGTCTCTCTGTCTGTCTGTCTGTCTGTCTGTCCGTCCGTCCGTCTGTCTGTCTGTCTCTCTGTCTGTCTGTCTCTCTGTCTGTCCTATAGTAACCCCCCACCTCCCTCTGTTGTGTCTCAGGTTCTGAAGAAGATCTCCGGCTACATCCAGGAGCAGAATGAGAAGGTCTACGCTCCCCGAGGTCTGCTGCTCACTGACCCCATAGAGAGGGGCATGCGGGTCGTATCCTTTACCTCAGTCTGCCATTACATACTGTATACAGGTGAAACTCTATTATTAGAATATCATGGAAAATGAATTGAATTGAGGCAATAATTCATGCAAAAGGGGTCCAAACAAGTACTGAGTACATATGGATGATTATTATTTTCAGCTGCACTTAAAATAAGAATTGTGTTCTTATGCTGCCTGGGTAAATAAAGGTTAAATAATAAATAATACTTTATAAAGGCTGACATAACTGTATTAAAATCCTTTTTTTATTGATTTCTTGTAATATTCAAATTTTCTGAGATATTGAATTTGGGGTTTTCATAAGCTGTAAGCCATAATGATAAAATGATAACAAATAAGGCAAGACACTGCAGGTGAATAGAGAAGCAATTTTAAACTTATAGATATCATCATGAAACTTTGCCAGTTGATTTTTACAAGAGATTTTCAACTTAGAGCTATAGAGGCTCAGTCCTTTCACAGCAGACCACGGTTTGATTCCAGCTCGTGGTCGTTCTCTGCATGTCATTCCCTCTCTGCATCATTTCATCTCTGTCTCCAAAGCTGTCTAATAAAGCATAAAAGTGCCCAAAAATATATAAAATATATAAAAAAAAGTGGTAGGTCACTAGTTAAATCACTGGACTGCTAGGAACATCTGCGTTGGCCGAATGAATGCGAAATCTCATCATCATCATCATCGGCATAAATGACCATTGCGGTGTCCTTGAACAAATCACTCAAACCCCAGCTGCTGCAGAGGAGCTGTCCCAGTCCAACTGTTCCCCAGCTGTCCCCAGGAGGAACTCTGAAGCAGGGCAGGGCTGAAAAAAGCACTTATGCAGGCCCTGTCAAATGTCCTTTGAAAACGAAAGGTGAAATAAGAACAGGTTGATAGGATGAATCAGCAGCCTCCTTAGGTGTAAATGGACGTGTGATGTCGTGGCTTTCTTTGCACAGGTAACCTTGTCCTCAAAATAATATGCTTTATCATTTCAGTTCTATACAATCGTTCCCTGTTTGTGAGGGCTAGTTAGCAAACTCATTCTCAACTTTTTCTTTGTTGGCACGATTTCTAAGCCTAAACCTCCATAAGTATAATGGAAGCTATCTCCTCCCAACACAGTCTCTCTCCCAGCGCCAAAAAAACAACGCTTAGTCAGGACAGAACCGTTTCCCGCCAGTTTCGTAAGCTCAAGAATCTTCCTCAGCGTCTTATGAACACACTGGTTTCTTTGTGTTCCAGAAAATGTTGCAGATATCATTGAGAAATCTCCCTTAACGTAAAAAAAAAAATTGACAGTAAGGAGAACACTACTGGTGGCAGGCGTGAACCCTGAAGTGATTGAACATCTTGAGCATTTACTATGAGCGCCAAATATCGCTGAGGATGAGATCACATTCAAATTAGTTGAAAGCCTCCTGCATCTGATTCAAGCAAGATACTACTGTGTTGCTATCCCGCACACCACGCTATCAGCCACCCTGTAACACGGCAGGGGGGTGGGTGGGGGGTTCCCTTCACCGCAACAGCCCCTATTCAGTAGGTGAATCCCCAGGTTTAGTTTTGAGCATTTATTAATACATTGTCATGAGCTGTTCCAGGTGCT
>CM047514.1:6218256-6243256 GCA_026122265.1 Ammodytes dubius
TCATTTTTTGATACAGTTTCTTATTTGGGCATCAAGTGACAGCAGCTATGAAAGCATATCGTCTGTACAGCCATGAGCCTCTGTGTAATATATCTTCTGTAAAAAATGTGTTTAAAATACTGTTTGATGGGTTGATAATGTAGCTAATGGTATCGGTAGTAATAATAAGAATGGCAGGTCTTGCTGTGGACGTAAATAGAGGGTTAATGATGATGATTTTAAGGGCTTGGAGTAAAATGTGCCAAATTCAAAAGGCTTCAAAGTTCTTAAGGGATAAGTTCACATTTTTAGCCATTCATGCTAGCAGTACGATGGAAATATGTCAATTGGTCAGTCCATATATTATTGAACGGATTGAAATGGAATTGAAGTGATCAGATATTGATTTATTTAAAGGTGCACTATGTAACTTTGGGTGTGTCAGAGAAGGGAACATTTTCTAAGGTATATTCTCATAACTGAATGAAACAACTTTCCTCACATGAAAATGTGATCCCTGGAACACTGTTTGAAGTTAGAAAGCTTCCTGAAAAAGTTACTGTTTTACTGTTGTTGTTTACAGCAGCAAAACCCACATTTTTCTTTACAAACATATTCTAGTCTTACATTTGGTTCCATGTTCCTCAAAATAATTATGTTTGGATTTATGATGATATAATTATTCAATACTAAGAATTACATGTAGTGAAATATGTTTTGTAAACTAACTGCAGGCTCTACAAATGTAAACAAATCCCCCTCCTCTGAAACTACACACTGCACCTTTAATGAAACGCCATGATTGCTGTTATAAATGGTTCAGACATTCACACTACCATCGGGATTAATTTTAATAACTTAGTTGATCAGATCAAAATTCCAAACCGCATATTCATGAACTAATACCAAAAATATGTATTGCTTAATTAAGAAGACCACTTTATCTATTAAACGTTTGCATGTTATCATTGTCATAGAGCATGTAAGCTAACATTAGCATGATGTCAAACCACCGCTGTGCCTATGCATTGGGGTAGACCCTTGTTTTAGGTATTTAGGCTACTACATCAGCACCCCCATACCATGAGTACTTTTAGATAACAGGACAGAATGTTTACAGCAAGCTCTTTCAATTATCATATCAATGAACCTTTCCTTTAAGAAGCGCTGTGTGTGTCTTGTGTGTGTGTGTGTGTGTGTGTGTGTGTGTGTGTGTGTGTGTGTGTGCGTGTGCGTGTGCGTGTGCGTGTGCGTGTGTGTGTGTGTGTGTGTGCCATATTACAAGGCCGTTATGTAGCTTGTTATTTCAGGAATAACTTTCTCTGATTTATGAATACAACCAAGGGAGTGAAGATTATGAAACAGTACTCAATGTATTCATCTTAAAAATGTGTGCATTGAGACATACATTATCACAAAGCAGATTCCACTTTGGGGTCCTCCATGCACCAATATAAAGATAACCTCTGTGCTTAAAAGAATTTGGGAAGAGGGATACTAAAATTGATGATGTACAGTCCATGTCCGTGTGTAAATTCCCAAGTCATATTATGTATCAAGTTCTGTAGCCTATGTGGGAGTGCAGCAAGTGTGTTAAGAAATGTGGATTCAGTAAGAAGCCCAAGATACTGTGTGTATGTTGTGAAAAAGTGAGAGAATATGCCTAGTGAGTGCAATATGATGTCTTCCTAAAACAAAATATAAAATAAGATGTGAAGCCCTTACCAGTCTTCTTTGAGTAGCTCTGAGTTCAGAAATCTCGGAGCTCGAGGGAGACGGACTGAATCTGCATTGATGTTTAATGCTGCGTGATGTTTGTGTTAATAAAGCGAGCGCCAGAAAATGCCAAGAAAAACGAAAAATCCCCCAATATTAAAAAAAAAGTCCCTCGGTATAGAGCTGCTTTAAGAGCCGACAAAATGCATATCTTATCTTGATGTTATTTATGTGTTTACATGGGTTTATTTACATATTCAAAATGAAATGGATTCATGTATTTTTGTTTGTTTTTTTCACTCAAAGCTGGATATTATTCGAAGCATGGGAAGGAGGAGAAGGGTCTCGAGTGTCTCTGAGAGATGAATAAAATGTCTGATGAAGTTTTGTGGAAAGAGAATTATTATTATTTTTTGACTGGAGGCTGCTCTGTGTGCGTCGAACAAGGTTTCAGTTTGTGCCGATGTTTGGGAAACTGGATCTGTGGAACTGTGTCGCTGCTCCAAGTTCAAGACTCTCTTCTCATCTGTCTATTTTTCTCTCTATCTTTCTCTCCCTCCATCTCTCGCTCTCTCTCTCCCCTCCTCTCTCGCTCTCTCTCCCTCCATCTCTCTTCTCATCTCTCTCTCTCCCCCCTCTTCTCCCTCCTCTCTCTCGCTCTCTCTCCCTCCATCTCTCTTCTCATCTCTCTCCATCTCCCGCTCTCTCTCTCTCTCGCTCTCTCTCTCTCTTTTATGTCTTACAAACATTTCTCAAGATATCCAGACAAAGAAACTGAACAATGAGTCAATATCTTGTCACCTTGAAGGCAGCTCTTCTCATCTCTCTCTCTTTATCCCCTCCTCTCTCTCCCCCCTCTCTCTCTATCTCTCTTTCTCTCACCCACCCTCCCTCCCTCCCCCCCCCTCTCTCTCTCTCTCTCTCTTCTATGTATATCACACATTTCTCAAGATATCCACACAAAGAAAATGCACAATAAGCCAAAGTCATGTCACCTGAAGGCAGTATCTCCCAGGTTGTCTCTACTGGAGGGTTAACACTGTTCTACACTAACAATCTGCTCTCTCACACTTTGGTTGTTTGATCCTGTGTATAAATGTATCACTCCTGGTTTAATATTACATTAACAGGCTACGCTGGCATGCAAGGTGATTCTGCTACAAGAAATGAAGTCATGTAAATGTGTTATTTGATCTTAAGGTGAGACACTGCAGGGGAATAGGGTAACATTTTTAACTTATAGATATCGTCATGAAACTTTGCCAGTATTTTACTTTCAATTTTTTTTTTCATATGAACAAATCCTTGGGCGCTCCAATGGCGTAGTGGAGCGCGTACCATATTGGCTCCGGCCTTCGTTGCAGTGGTCGCAGGTTCAAATCCGACCAGTGGACCTTTACTGCAGGTCATCCCCCCTCTCTCTCTCTGTCTCCCATTTCAACTCTGTACTATCAATAAAGCTTGAAAATGCCAAAAAATTATCTTTAAAAAAAAAAAAATCCTTCTAACCTTCAGAATAGTGCTAAGAATGATTATAGAAAGTTTATTTGATGTATATGCTTTAGAAGTTCTGATTTTTGGTTTTTGAGAAGAAAAAAAACATACCTGTTTTCAGAACTTTGGCTGTGTCTAAATATCTTCATATTTTTGTTCAGCATGCACAGTACGGACTAGCAGAGGGTGAGGAGATATTCACTGATTTTGACAAGAATTCTATTGAGTTAGAATCTCTTCTCAACTTCAAACGCATGCTACTAATTGATGTACAGACAAATATGGCTGGAGAAAACATGATTCTAAAGCGAGTTCTTGAGTTACAGAGAGAAATCCCATGTGCTACACCACCTGCTTAGCACCAAACAGCAGACGGAGACAGTTAGCGGTTAGCTGAGGAACATATGCTCCACAGCTAAAGAGCCAGATGTTTCCCTCTCGAGGAGATGGAGACCAATACACAACTCAAGGAGATGTTGGAAGGAATGCTGGACTTAAAGGTGCTCCGAGGAACTTTCAGTTTGTGTTCATTCTTGCACCCCCTATGGACAAAAGCGGTAGTGTTTTTACTGCACCAGCTGTTTTTTGCACTGCCCCAAGTGGCAAATAAATGATTTAATGTAGGTTAAAATAAAGTACATTTGTGGACTCAGAAGGTGATCCAGTGATTCTTAAGAAAGGGTGAATGTGATTTTTTTTCGGCGCACACACAATACGGACAGGTAGTGGATGGTGAGGAGATATTCACAGATTTTTTTTGACATCAAGCGTCCTCGAGAAGCGCTGACTCCACCTTTAATTGACCTTTTTTTTGACAGCTTTTTAGTATCGCTGTGTATATTAGGTTTTACAGTAGATCCATCATAGCCTGCTCATAAAGGCTATAAAAAAAGTTGTGCCAGATATTGCGTCTTAGTGAAGATGACAGGAGAGGAGACAGAGGAGGGGCAGTAGTGAGGGTGAAATTATATTTTCTACAAAGAAGCAACATCTCAACACCTGTGGGCGAAAAGGTCACTCTCACGTTAACCAGCGACTCTCTCCCTCACACAAAGCTCCTTTGTTACTTAACGGTGCTACGAGGAACTTTTAAATATTTCTGAAACAGTCTAATTTTTCCTCTGATGATCATAAATTACATGTAACAGCAAATGAGACCATCAGTGCAAAGAATTCTATTTATTTATTTTTTTTAATTTCTTAATGCATTGGTCATGGGTAAGCTCCATAGACATTATAAAGGATAGACGCCTCGTTGGCCGCTACTGCCTATTGGCGCTGACGAGAAATACGGGCGCCATCTTGGAAGAGGCACACGTTCCACTCAGTGTAGTCTGTTTGGCAGGTGCAATGAACTGTCAGCGCATGTAATTAATCATATCTCATTAAATACCAAACTGATTTTCACGCGGTTTTCTTTGCTGCACAGATCATACATCTAGCTAAGATACAGGGCACAAGTTTCGACGTGTTTTAATATTCATAGTGGGCTTAACAGTCATAGAAGATTCTGATATGATATAAGTAACCAGACGTCCGAGATCAAAACGAGGAACATCCCCGAAAAGGGGGAAAACGGAGACATTTCCAGTTTGACTAGCAATCTGATTGAAAAACCTAATGAGGTGTCAACAAAACGGGAACAGGTAGTTGTTTCTGTTTACAGGGACAGGCAACCAACAATGGGGACGTCTGGTCACCTTTATGATAGCCTATGTGATGTAGGCTATGATAGGTATTTTGCAAATCACACACTTTGGACTAAATATGATAGAGAAGCAGAAACAGATAGGGGCAGTAAAGTCAGCTATTTTAATAAGTTAACAATATATGATTAGGCTATATATAAATATAGGCCTATTTATTAATTTACAGTGACGAGCATACACAATAAAGACAATCACAGGGATAACATAAACAGAGAACAGAAATAAAATAGGATAAAATATATTAATTTAAATAAAGTAGGCCTATACAAAATACAAAACAAGAGCAAAAATAAAATACTAAATGAACAATGAATTCAGCTAAAACAGTTACAGTCAGATGTGTAAAATTCAGAAATCATAGATTCAAATAAACCAAGAGTAGAGCAGTCATTTTTAAATTGCTCTGCAGAGCATTCCACTATACATGAAAAGGCAGTTAATCCTAAACTGGAGTTAGCTCGGGGCAATTTAGGAGGAGTAGTCGAGCATGGTAGCCTACATATGAAGGGTGGATGTTTCCCATGAAGGCATTACATATAAATAAAAACCAGTGTATATAATATCTCATTAAAAGAGAAGGACAACATGAGTGTTCATGTAAAAATATGTTTTATTTCTCTAATTTAAAACACAAGCTTGTTAGACAATTGCCTCTTAAAAGAGGACGGGATTATTTAAAAGCAAAGTCTTCTTGGTTGTCCAATGTTCTATACTAGGGGGGGGGAATACCAAGTTCAGTCTAGTCTCGAGTTGGTTCCTCAGACATAGACAGGAAATCAATGCGTGCCTTGCAGCGCGGTACATTTAAAAACACATTCAATACAAAACCACAGCAATCAAAAGTATTAAATTAAGGGAAAATCAAACAACAACAGCAAACAATAATACTCAAATGCATAAAATAAAGTTAACCATCCTTACAATCGCATTTTACTCCGAAGAGAAATTCAAGCGAGGCGAGTTTGGCAATGTGGTGCAGCCTTAATTTGTGAAAGACAGACACAACCAATGACAACAAGTCGGAATGGTGGTTGTCGATGCCAAACTGTGTCTCCTCAATATGTTCCCCAAGCAGAAACACATCCTCCGTTTCAATCTCCTCCCGGACGAAGAGTGTGACTCGGACGTCTGGTTAATATCATATCAGAATCTTCTATGACTGTTAAGCCCACTATGAATATTAAAACACGTCGAAACTTGTGCCCTGTATCTTAGCTAGATGTATGATCTTTGCAGCAAAGAAAACCGCGTGAAAATCAGTTTGGTATTTAATGAGATATGATTAATTACATGCGCTGACAGTTCATTGCACCTGCCAAACAGACTACACTGAGTGGAACGTGTGCCTCTTCCAAGATGGCGCCCGTATTTCTCGCGCTCAACGCCCAATGCGGCGTCTACCCTTTATAATGTCTATGGTAAGCTCACCCAGGAACAACAGCTGGCGTAGCAGAAACACTACCGCTTTTGTCCAAAGGGGGGGCAAGAGTTAACACAAACTGAAAGTTCCTCGGAGGAGCTCCTTTAAAGATCATTTACAAATTGCCTCCTGCTATATTGTGTTGTTGCAATTGTTTTGAGTTTCCAATTTTTTTTTTTAAATTCCTTGTTTCCATGGCGGCAAGATGTTCTTTCTGTCCATGCTTCCTCCCTCCACGCCTTTCCTGTTCTTTCGTTCCTTGTTCTCTAAACAGGAACAAAAGTATATGGCCAACTTTACTTTTTCCAACTGTTCATTTATTTTTACGTCCCGGTCCCGGATGGCTTGAGGAAGGTGAAGGAAAGAAAGTCACTTTTTCTGTTATTGATTGGTTAAAATGTTTATTCCTACAAATGACGAAAAAAAAAACAGTATCCCACCGCATATGGACACACACACACACACTCTCTCTCTCTCTCTCTCTCTCACACACACACACACACACATAGGCTCCATGCTTGGCCCGTGTTCTTAAAAATAGGCTATTTAAAAAGGCGGCGGCGATGTCTGGCAAACTGCACGGTGGTCATTCTAGTGACGTTTACAATTGTGCCCTTGCATGTAATGCGTCGAAAAACGTAAACCCCTTTGGGAGAAGCTCTTGGCATCGGAGCAAAGTCCTGACCTGTGGTGCAATTAGAGGAGGATGTTCTACTCATATATAATCATCACATAGGCCTACTGTACATATACACATTTTTATTTCAGCTCCCTCGCACAAAAACGACAGTAATTCATTCCAATAGAGTAATTTGTTAACACTGGCAGCCTACCCCCGGCATCACAAAACGCTGGCTGTTCTCGCTTGAGAGTCGGGACCCCCCAAACTTTCATCCATGTCTGCCCAAAATTCACGATCACGTTGAGTTATGATTGCGCATTAAGCAACTGTAAAAAAAAAAAAAAAAGTAAAAAAAATTGAGTGCTACTGCTAAACCCTTCAAAACACTAGACATTCTGTTCATATACAAAAAAATGAATAAGACCATTTTTGGCTTATTGTTTAAAAAAAATTGCATTGGGATGTTGTATCGGATTTTTTTATTAACATTTGTCTTGAAATTCAGCCGTGGAAAAACCGCACGGCTGGGACAGTCTTTGAACACACACGGAGCTTTAAAACACGGTGGAAACTGCAGGATTTGTCTTTTGGCCACACTTGATTTATTGTGCTTAGCCCTGGTTTGGGAGACTCTCTCTCTCTTTTAAACGAACACACACACACACACACACACACACACACACACACACACACACACACACACACACACACACACACACACACACTATACCGCCGCCCTGCCTGTTGGCTTTGGCATGAAAATCCGCTCCGTTTATTTAACCTCAGCCTGATTGACAGCCCTTGTGTTCAGTTTGCCGCTGGCTGGACCAACCCCAAGTGTGCAGCCCCAGAATGCGGCATTAAAAACGCCATGTGTTAAAAGTGTCCCGGGCCGGAAATGTATGTGGTTCTAGTTAAAATGTCGCTTCTGATCCCAGTGGTTAATTGTGAGAGCGTGGTTATTGCGTGCTATGTCTTTCTTAGATCGCTTGCTAAAAGGCTAAATGAATGGCACTGGTGTGTGTGTGTGTGTGTGTGTGTGTGTGTGTGTGTGTGTGTGTGTGTGTGTGTGTGTGTGTGTGTGTGTGTGTGTGTGTGTGTGTGTGTGTGTGTGTGTGTGTGTGTGTGTGTGTGTGTGTGTGTGTGTGTTGTGTGTGTGTACTAACTACTTTTAAATGTCAAACAAAAGATTGGATGAAACGGGTAAAATGCCGACAGAGGAAGAGCTTTGAAACATTTTCTGTTTTCTACATCCGACAATTAAAGGTGCACTGTGTAGCTTCAGTGGAGGGGGGTTGTTTACATGTACAGAGCCCAAAGATGACACTTACTAGAATTAGCCATGAGGTCTCTGGCTCGATACCCGGCACCGGACAGGAGGGTGTTAGTAGTAAAACTAGTGGTGGTTGGTATAACATCTACGGTGCCCACCATCTCTACCATTGTGTCCTTGAGCAAGACACTTAACACCCCAAAACTGCTCCAGGGGCGCTGTACTATGGCTGACCCTGCGCTCTGACCCCCTCTGAAGTGTGGTAACTTGAGAGGGGATATGCAAAGAACGAATTTTGATGTACCTTGTGTAAATTGACTAATAAAGAAATGTAATAAAAAAAAATTGAACTTAAAGCTGGGGTATATGATTTCTGATTGGTCAAAGTCAACATGAGCTGTACACTTCGACCAATCAGAGCGAGGCTCTGATTCTCTGTTCTTATTGGCTGTTGCTGGGACCGTCCATACACTTTGGCACAACTTCATTGGTGTAGAGCGTGTCAGGGATGGACCATAGGGGAGGGACCAAAGTGAACAGGTGGAGCGGTTGAGGTATTTGGATTTGAATCTCTATCCCAACTGCCATGTTCTCCCCAAATCCTCCACCCCAGCTTTAAAGACCATTGAGACACAGCCCTGCTTCACTCAGGAAGCTCTGTGAAGTCTGCTAGATGTTTGCATCAGCAATGAGATCGCTTTCAGAAAAACTACTGAGAAAATAAACATAGCGTATCCTCTGGCTTCAGCCTTAAAGCAATGGCCACTACAGTGTATACATCCACATTTTGACAGAGCTGTTTCTTCACGTCTCCTTCCGTTCCTTTCTCCCGGTCATTTCCGCGCAGCACAAATATTTTCCTAACAAATCCTTCTATATCTGATCCGCTGTCATTTTTCGGCGTGTGCACATTGCGCAATTTGCTGTTTGTGGGACATTCTGTGATTAGTGGTCAGAAGCCCAACAAAAAAAATTTGGATTCATTTTTTCATATTTTATTTCCCCCATGGAGCACATGCCTGCACGCAAACAGGCTGCGCACACACACACACACACACACACACACACACACACACACACACACACACACAGGTCCCCTGAAACACACACATTAAGCATTGTGTTCCAGGTTTTATTTAGCACAGGGACATCTCGCAGATCATTTCAGCAAAGAGCATCACAGGTGGAGCCTTTTGGGACGCGCACAATGCCTTGGCAGTGACCATGTTCAACACAAACACACACACACACACACAAACACACACACACACAAACACACACACACACATTCATCATCCTTCCCGCAAGAGGTTGGACATCATTCAATGACACTGTTCAGATACATTTCACAGTAGAGTGTTATTTTCTGTAAAGCGTAAAACCTTTGTCCTTAGTCTAACTCTGTGATTGAGATTACATAACGAATTCTACTCTTCATTTCTCCAGTCATGTACTTCTACTATATCCCAAAAAGTCTGCAATTCTCCTCTCACACGTGTTTAAGTCGAAGTAATTGATAACTGAATATTTTTGTGTTTTGGTTTATTTTTCGTCAACATTGTCTTACACTTTGAATGAAACTCAAGTCCCACTGGACACAGAAAAAGCTTTATATATCTGAATTGATCCTATACTGCATATGAAAAGTGATTTTTCAGTGTCCTGCATGTTCTAGTAGAAGCAGTAGGCTAGATACTGTGCACACACAGTATGTTGAGTGCCATATCGCATGTACTGTACATTTAGAATACAGTTGGCAAATGTCCAACAATCTTCATAGATATCCTTTAGTATTTTCACAAACTTTTGAATTAGCTGAAATGCCAGTACAGCCCCATTTCATTTCAACACATGTATAGGAAAATATACAAATTGGAATCCACACAACCAAGTAAATGACCTTCTACATGTTACTTGGATCGTGTAGGTTGGGGAAGAGAATCGTGGGCAATCGAGTTCAAAAACAAACAAACAAAAATAAATATTTGTCCTCTTCTGAAGCGTGCATTTTGATTGTGGAACCTATTGTTCATGCAAACGTGTGAGCTTACACATGAGTCCTTGGTGATACAGTCCAAGTCCAACCCAAGCGTTTTAACCAAAACTATAAAAAACTCTGTCCATACGATAACAACATATTTACAGCATCTTCAATTGAACATCTCTCAAATGTCGAATGGGTGGCTGTGGTAAAGTGGGTAGGGCGGTCGTCCACTGGGTTGCAGGGTCGGTGGTTCAAATCCCCCGTCTCCCCGCCACATCAGTCAAGTGTCCCAGGGCAAAAAGACACTGAACCCTTGATTGCTCCCGATAGTTAGCTTGCACCCTGCGTGGTAGCTGCTGCTATCGGTGTATGAATGTGTGAGTGTGAACAAAACAATGTAAAGCGCTTTGGTCAGTGAAAAAAAACAGAAAAAGCGCTAAATAAGTGGAGTCCATTTACCAGTAACATGTTAGTTAGTAGAAGTACTGGAGAAAACATATTCCTATCATTTTACTTGGGGGGGGGACACAATGGGGGGGGGGGGGGACACAATGTTGCCGAAAACCCTTTTGGCAACTCTTTCACCGAGAGATTCTTTGGCTTGGCGATGTGTGTGCGTGACAACACCGCTGACGTGGCTCCAAGCAGAGATCCGTGGTGAGTAACTTTAATCACTCTGACACATCCATCATCTGGCCTTTATTAGCTCTTCATGCGCCGCTGCCTTTTGAAAAATACCTCAGAGAAATACAGTTCAATTCTGTCTCTTAAAAATCTCCCCGCGGAAACGTTTTGATATTTACAGGTGCCATCCCCGTTGGTTTCTGGGTCAGTCGTCCATCCGTGTTCTGCAGCTCGTTACCATCCCCGTTGGTTTCTGGGTCCAGCTCGTTAGCAGAGCCGGTGTCGAGGGGGAAAACTGGTGTCAAGGGGCCGATGTTTGGAATGGAATGTGTGAGGGATTTTGGGATGAGAATTTCCAAAATATGTAACACTTGCCTCAGCGAGTGTATGGGGAGAAATCAATGGTTCACACACACACACAGACGACACACACACAGACAGACACACACACACACACACACACACACACACACACAGACAGCACACACTAACACAGATGACAAAGACAACACACCACACAGACACACCACACAATACACACAGACACGCCACACTTGATGATAAATCTATTCCCTGGTATGACAGTGATGGTGGTCTAACATTGGATAGACTTGGAGTTATGTGTTTCTGTTGCTGATTTGTTCCGATTTCTGACAGGAGAACTGATGCAGAATGAGAATAATGTGGAAGCTAATCAAATGCTGTTAACATTTTGTAGAGGATGTTTATACTTTTTGCTAAAATATTTCTTAATTTCCCAAAAAATCAAAGAATAACAAAATTGAAAATCACAGCCCACCCAAATACAGTATCTACACCATCTCTCTTCACCTTTGTGCGGTTCATTGTTCCTTTTTTATATTAAAGGAGGAACTTTTAAATATTTCTGAAACAGTCTAATTTTTCCTCTGATTATCATAAATTACATGTAAAAGCAAACGAGACCATCAGTGCAAATTATGCTATTTTCATATATTTCTAAGCCTTTGTCATGGGTACACTCACCCAGGAACTACAGCTGGCTTGCTTCTTAGAAACACTTCTGCTTTTGTCCAAAGGGGTTGCAAGAATGAACACAAACTGAAAGTTCCTCGGAGCCCTTTAAATGGCAAGAAGTTCAAGTTATCACTATATATATATTCTGACTTGATATTTCCATTCATAATCAGTGATATTTTACATAATTCATACGGTCTCTGCCATTCCCCCTAAAAATACCAAAATCATAATAAATTGTCCCGACTAACAACCATTGCCAGCGTTATGCAAAGCCTGCTGTAGCTTACTGTATTCCACAGACCCCCATTGTCCAAACATGATTAAAAACACATCGTTGAGTGAGTGACATATTCCTTCATTACACTGACTGTGGGCCCTTTGGTTTACTTTGAGCCAATCCGCTTTGCCTTTAAATAGCGCACACTAACTCTGCAGCTGAGAATAGCGTTTTCCCAAAAATAATACAATTTTCTCCATGTGTATGACTAACATTTGCTAAAAAATCTACAGTGGCCAACTGTTATAGGAAATCATTTATCTTTGAAAATAAAAAATGAAACGTTATATTTGTAATGCGTTCAGCAGGGTTAGCAGGGACCAGCGGGGTTTGAGTCACAATGCAACAGACGGTGTATATCTATTGCAGGCATTCTACATCGCTGTTAAATGTTTAATGTCTAATCTTGAATCTTGATGTATGTTATGCCCCTGTAAAGAACTTTGAATGGTCTTGTGTCTGAATTGTGCTGTAGAAATAAACTTGCCTTGCCCTTGCCTATAGAGAAGTAAGAAGATTGTAAGTTAAAGTAACGCACAATTGATTGTTCAGCATATCCTTTTGAAGTGTTTTATGAGGTTGCACACTATTAAAAACCTTGTTGAATAAATGATAATGGGTTCAAGTACTCGTCCCAGCTAAGGAAATTTATGGTTTAGATGTATTAGCATTGTATTAAAAGTCTTGCTCTTGTCACCTGCAAACTCTACATTGGAGATTAATATTTAGTTATATTAGGGAATAATAAAAAACTCATTAACAATTGACCAAGTGGCGAATCATATGTTAGGTGAATATTGAAGTTGTTTAAATATTCCTTCTTGCTTATTCTAATGCTCAGACACACACACACACACACACACACACACACACACACACACACAAACACACACACACACACACACACACACACACACACACACACACACACACACACACACCACACACACGTCTTTATGTGATAATATTCTCCACTGTGCTGTTGTATGATCTACAACAAAATGTAACCTGCCTTCGGTAGACAGATGGTCTGGCATGTGTTACTTCACCAGACTGCCTGTTTGGATGCCTTGCACTCTCTCTCTCTTCTCTCTCTCTCTCTCTCTCTCTCTCTCTCTCATCCTTCACACACACACACACACCACCACCCCTCACCCTCACACTCTCATACTCACATCTCTCTCACACACACACACACACACACTCACACCTCACACACACACTCACCCTCACACACACACACACACACACACACACGCACACACACACACAGAACCAAGGCTTGGAGCCTGGTGTTCCTCAGTCAGCCTGTAATAAGAACGAGAGTGACAGTGTGAGGGATGAAGCATGGTGGCATGTTGGTCTATTCAGCTTGGGCCTGGCGTACTGTACGTGTGTCTTAATGAATGCGTTGGCTGGAGCCAGTAGATTATGTGTGCTGTAGGTGCACTGCTTTATATTGCTGCCATAGGCTCCACTTATTGACTTGGCATACGTTCAGGTCCCTTAATAATGCGTGATGACGTGAGTGCCAGTGATGTGATGTGTGTGTGTGTGTGTGTGTGTGTGTGTGTGTGTTGTGTGTGTGTGTGTGTGTGCTGTGTGTGTGTGTGTGTGTGTGTGCGTGTGTGTGTGTGTGTGCGTGGTGGTGTGTGTGTGTGTGTGTGTGTGTGTAGTGTGTGTGTGTGTGTGTGTGTGTATTTTTCCGGGCGTGACACGGTTGGTGTTCTGAGCTCCCAGCCAGCATGCTTCCCTTGTCTGTTACGTTATAGTCCAGAGGGGGCCAGGAGCGGAGAGGTGACACATCATAGCAGCAATGAAGAGAGAGAGAGAGGTCTTTAAATAACTGGGTGAATGAAAAGATTGATTAGATTCCACAGTGGAGGAGATGTTTCAGTGCAAAAGTTTTGTGCTCCGAGAGTTTTTTTTTCTGCTGTACATCTCCGATTAGTCAGGAGTCAGGAGGGAGTTGTGAGGAAGGAAGGACAGTAGCAGCTACAGTAGTCCAGTGTGGAGATGGGTAGTGACCAGAGGTAGAGCGGAGATAGAGAGAAGCCAGAAGGAAAGGCCCGACAGTTGCGTTCCCCGGAGGATCGCGTGCCCCCAAAGTAAGCCACCTGGGCTGGGGAGAGGAAGAGGTGGGAAAGAGGGTAAAGTTAGCCAACATCAAAGTCTTTATGGATGGAAGAAAGCTGGAAGAGCCTGAAATGTTACTAACAACGACCAGAAAAAGTATCAGAAATATGTTATAAAACCCAAATGTAATAACTGGTAGATAATGTGTCATACACGAAAAATAAATGACTCAATAATAATTAATAATTCAATTATTTAAATGTTTTGCACAATCCATCATGTAATAACTGAGATAATAATAAATGCACTTAGTTGTTACATTACCGTCAAAAAATTATTACGTTTTTGGCTCAGCTTTGTTAAATGATTTTGTAAAGTTTTTCAAACGTTTTATGAAAAAAGGGGAGTTAGTCATGCAAAGACAGCGGGGTGCAGGGAGGGGACACAGCCAGAGGAATGTTAGCACCTCTAAGCCTTCACAGCTTAAGGTGCAGTGTGTAATATCTGATTATTTAGTTGAATCTAGTGCCGAAAGTTCTAGAATGCAACGCTCCTTACTAGACAGACCTTTATCACCCTGCTCAATACAATACAAGGAAGATGACAGTGTTTTTTTATTTAAAGTTTCCTCTTACACCAAGGTTAAGAATCTGCAAGCAATAATGGATGGCCTCCATATAATGACCTATTGGATACATAGACATATCTAGCCATAATTTAAAAACTATTTTATCTTTGAGCATCTATAATTATTTGAATTAGATTAATTTCCTTTCTACTCAATCTGTTTCTGAAATTTCTCTGTCATCTCTATTCTACCCTACTCTGCCAGGACACTCAACTAATCCTGCATCATCCACCACTCACTCAATCTTCCACAACATCACTACGAGTCAATCACTCTAGCTCACTTACTTCTAATACTCCTCCTCTTCCACATCCCTCCTTTCATCCTCACGTCAAAATCAGGCCCCCATGTAAGGTGACCACTGACCTACGATCATCTCAAATTCTCACTCACCACTCACTCACTCACTCACTCACTCACTCACCCTCACTCACTCACTCACTCACTCACTCACTCACTCACCACTCACTCACTCACTCACTCACTCACTCACTCACCCCTCACTCACTCACTCACTCACTCACTCACTCACTCACTCACTCACCCCTCACCCCTCACTCACTCACCACTCACTCACCCCCTCACTCACTCACCCACGCAGGCCGAGCCGTCGTCGTTGGGCTCAAAGCCCTGGTTGCATCTCCTCTTGCCCCGACACTTATAGCTGCCGTAGGTGTTGGTGCAGATGGGACGGTCGGTGGGGCAAACAGAGGGGAACTGGGTACACTCATCTTCATCTGGGCAGGACAGCAGGAGGGAGGAGGAGGGAGGGAGGGGAGGAGGGAGGAGAGGGAGGGGGAGGGGGGGGAGGGGGAGGGGGAGGAGAGAGGGAGGGAGGGAGGGAGGGAGGGGGAGGGAGGGAGAGAGAGGGAGAGGGGAGGAAGGGAGGGAGGGAGAGGGAGGGAGGGAGGGAGAGAGGGGGAGGGAGGGAGGGAGTAATTTGCACATCCATGAAAATGTCATGCAGGTGATTATTTTTTAAACAAAGACACAGGTGTGTGAGTGAGTAAATCTTTATTACAACTTACCTGTGCAGCGGCCGTTCTCGTTCAGAGCAAAGCCGTGGCCGCACTGTAAGACACAGTCAGGCTGATTAATCAATTAATCCATAAACGATCTTTGTCCCTAGTGGCGCAATTAAGTGTGATGAGGGCAAAGCTGTAGTGCTAACTTCTGTCGCCCCCATGAGGAATTTTGAGTAATTACACTGTCTGGCATGCATCTACATGAGGTAAAGCCTTCAGTGATCGCACATGGATTTTATACCTCTGCTGTACGTCCAGGTTTTTTCATAGCAGTGGAATCAACAACTGAAACTTTCGTGGGCTCTTCTTGAGCTCCTGCACCAGTGAGAAAACAGAGAGAGTTGTGTGGAGCTGATGGGCTACTCAACTTTGCGTCAACTCTTTAGGTGATGGCTTGAATGTAACGACATTAATTTATATGAAAAAGTTACGCATTATAGCTTTGAGGAGATTTTTTGGAGTGACGTGTTAAACAGCACTTTCCTCTAACATCATTAAAACACCAAATGAGGGAATATTTTTCTGAGTAAATACTGTCCTAAATACTGACTTTCTGAGACTTGAATAATCCATGCCAAGGAACAGGGAAGCTTTTCAGGGAGGTTGCAAAGGGCGGAACGTCTTACAATGACACTTTATGTTGGTTTTTCCTTTGAGCCACTTCGTCTCAGCCACAAGAGTTACTTGTCTATCGCCATAACTACACACTGGGACGGCCAAAGCAGCACAGTTCTTACATAGTGGTGAAAAAAAATCCATTGTTATTACACAGCCTAGGCTCTGTAAACGGGCATGTTGCTAGCTATGGTGGGCCCCCTTTGTTTACATAACCTTTGTTTACATCCCGGTTTACAGAGCCTAGGCAGTGTATTAACCCCAGATTTGTTTTGTAGTGCACACACCCAGTACAGACAGGTAGCAAAACATGAGCAGATATTCACTGATTTTGACTCAAAGTGATTTTGACAACAAGTGTCCTCCAGAATCGCTAACTCCACCTTTAAAGGAGAAGTAAGTTTGCGCAGTTCATAACACACTCGTTGTAATCCTATGAAGAGGCGTGTCTCTGTGCTTGTGAACGATGACGGCTGCACGTTCATGTGGTGGTGATGTAGGGACGAGGGAGGGGTCCGCTAACTGCAGTCACTGACAGAAAGTTAGCTAAAATAACCATATTGCATACTGCACCTTTAAGGGGTCTGAAGCCCTCCCATACCTCTATCTCTACAGTGGGAATGATTGCCTCCTCGTCTCATCCACTAGCAAACATTCGCAATAACAAAAAACAAAAAACAGAAGACACACACACACCCACCCTACCCCTGTCCAATTAAAAATTGAAAAAAAACCTAAGAAATAATTCAACTAAACTTTGCAAAAGGAGAAATAGAATCTTAGTGTAATCAAATAAAAGCTACGTTAAAAAGTACCAAGTGTAAAAATAACTAAATAATGGATTGTATAAGTGACTTTAAGGGGTGACTCTGAGGCCCCCCCCCCCCCCGTACCTGTATCTCCACCGTGGGAGTGAAGTCATCCTCCTCTCTGGGATAGTGGATCTCCAGCACCGTGTTGATGTCTGACGCCTCCAGAGGCCGGGCCGAGGAACGACCGTCAGGCCAGTACACCTCCACATTGGTAGCCACGTCCTTACCTGCTCATACACACACACACACACAGGAGCACGTACACACACACACACACAGGAGCATGTACGCACACACACACACACACACACACACATATTCTTAAATAATTCTTAAGGGCATATACAGTAGATCAACTTTTTTTCTTTGTTAAGATATATTTCTTTTGGGAATTTTAACTTTTTATTGACAGTTGACTGTTGCGAGTAGAGAGTGGAGATGGGCAGAGAGAGAAAGGGGGGATGACATACAGTAAAGGTCCCCGGGTCGGATTCGAAACCTGCGACCACTGTAACAAGGACTGAGCCTATATGGTGGGCAATCTACCCACTACGCCACGGAGCCCACCAGTAGAGTAACTTTTTTTAAATAAATTTCAAGGTCAATATCCAAATTTCCAGGGGCCATTTTGCTCCAAGCCCCATCTTAATCCCTTCCCTGGTACATGGTGAAGGTTGTGACGTAAAGTGGTCTCCTTTTTTTTTTTTTTTTTTTGCCGGCGCGGTTACACAGACAGCCTGGCATTCCCTGTGTTCTCTCTCCATTAACTGTTTTAATCAGGCATAGAGAAAGACCCCTCTCTAGGGTCTCTGCCTCTGCCCTTAATTAAAGTGGTATTTCTAACGTAAACAGATCTTGAGTTACCGTGCCAGACAGCGCTCTACTCACTCAGCAGGTGAGAGCCAAAGAATATTTCACCTGTACTGCACTCGCCTGACCCTCCACACACACACACACACACACACACACACACACACACACACACACACACACACACACACACACACACACACACACACACACACACACACACACACCCTCATTCAAGCGAATTTCATGTCTACCATTAGTGATGCTTTTTGCAAGATTGTTCCGAACCCACACAGTGTGGAAAGTTTGCTCTTGGAGTGTGTGTTATGAGTAATCGGGCATTAAAGCCTCTGGAAACCTGGTCTAAAATAGTGAGAAAATTAAATATATATATATATATCTCAAATGATTGATTAAATAAGCCTCACTCTTTTCAGATGCTTACTATCATGCAACTAACTCCCCAAATGACATAGTTAAGAAGGATCTTGTGGATTTTGGGCTCAGTGAGCAACTTTTTTTATTTTTTATTTAACCTTTATTTTATAGTTAATCTCATTTCAACATGTCTCATTTGCAATAGAACAAACCTGTTAGACAACAACAGTAGAACATAAAGTATACAGACAAGGCAGTGAGTTGGAGGGTGAGCTACCGCGCCTGGATGAGACCCAGCTGAACTGAGTCAAACTGTCCAAAGAGTCAAACCAGGCCGGCTTCCAGACCCAGCACCTGTCCCTCATCTCTCCCCACACGTTCTCCTCTTTCTCCCCGGGACAGAACGCACTCGGTCCCCCCCTGGGTGTGTAATCAGGCGCGAGGTATTAAAACAATGCTTTCCACATGGTGCAGCTAGCTATCCCACTGCTATATTCTCTCTCTCTGTGATGCCAAGTCTGTCTCTTCCTGTTGGTCTGTCAGCATCTCTCTAGCCCAGCTGCAGTGAAGAGTGAAGAGTGGTGCTGAAATGGTTAGTCAACTGATTAAATAATCACTCAGCAGAGACTACATTTAAAAAACAACAAGAATGATCTCAAGCTAATATACCCAACATGTGCTTGTGTCAGTGATTAATGTTGGAAAAGATTTATATTGATAAAGTAAATAGGGTTCAAAGTTCAAGGTTCAAGGTCATTATTGTGTTTTTTTTATACTTTTATAGAGGGATAAAAAAAAAAACATTGTGAATATAGGGAAACATTAAAAAGTATAAAATATTTTGAAGCACCTGGAACCAAATGTAGGACTAGAATATGGTTGTAAACCAAACTGTCGGCCCTGCTGCTGTAAACAACAACAACTTTTCAGGAAGCTTTCTTACTTCAAACTGTGTTCTAGAGCTCCAATTTTCCTGTGTGGAAAGTTTGTTTATTCAGTTATTATGAGAATATATCTTAGAAAATGTTCACTTCTCTGACACACCCAAAGTTACATATTGCACCTTTATCTTTTGAATTAAAAAACGTACCGAGGCCAAAGTGTGCGACGGGCTCCATCTCACACAGGTAGCCTGATCCCCCGTCGATGATGCGTGTGTGTGGGCCGCTCTTCTTGGTGTACAGCACCACTTTAGCTCCGCGGGCGAACGCTCCAAACCTGGTGCGGGGAATGACTCGCAGCCACGCGTTACTGCCGCCCTAAGACACGCACACAGTGAGGGAAAAAAAGAACATAATTTTTTTTTCTTCAAGTAGTGGTCGATTTGGAATTGTTTTGCTATTTTGCTTTTCATTTCTTCTTTCATGCAAGTAAAAATAAAAGGTCAAACATTTTCATTTAAAGGTGCAGTGTGTAATATGACATCATCAAGAAAGTTCTACAAAGTTCTAGAATGCAACGCTCCCTGGGTAACCCCAACCCTTTAGAATAATAACAGAAGCTACAGTGGCCTTCAAGGACAAGAACAATTCTAAATGTTAAACAATGCACCTGATGACATTCCAACTATGACACTTTCAAGATTGCGGCACTAGGCCTTGGTCCAAAATATGCAGAAATATGGACATATATGAGACCCTTTCTAAGGGAAAAAATAATAATTAAAAAAACAATGTTCAGCTATTATGCACTAAATTGAATGTACTTATGGATATTATATTTACTTTCTACAACGTCTGCTAGGAAATAAAACCCAAAATTCTACACACTGCAGGTTTAAGTGTTTATTGTACTATATTTCTCCAACCATTATCTCAACCTTTTTTGTTTAATACTACAGTACCAAAACTCTACACTTCAAATGCACTTATATCAAGTGAACTTCCTATAATCATTCTTAGCACTATTCTGTAGGTAAATAAAGGAGGATGTGTTCATGTGTTGTTAATTGTCTTGTTTAGTATACATTTTGTTATACATACAGTACATGCTGAAAACTGTTCTGTAAAAAGTCTATTATGTGGTAAAAATTAAATACACATTGTAACTCTTGCTTTCACATCTAGATTTATTTTTAAAGATAAACTAATTAGTTAGATATTGCCAAATTTGCAAATACTTTTTTTTTAATTCCTGAAAAGAATTATAATACCAAAAAATGAACTATCAACATTTGTACCATATTCACCTGCAGTGTCTCTCCGTAAGATAACACTAAGCTACCTACTGAGTGTCAGCCACGTCATTTTCATTGCAGCCACTCTACATCGCTGTCTAAATCGCTGTCTAATCTTTAATCTTGTTGTATTTTCTTTGTTTTTACTATCTCTTTAATGCAATTTCTAATGTCTAATCTTGATGTGTTTTATGCCCATGTAAGGCACTTTGAATGGCCTTGTGTCTGAATTGTCCTTTATAAATAAACTTGCCTTGTCTTGTCTTGTCTTGTTTTGTCTTGCCTATCAAACAAAATTGGAGAACTTTGAAGACGTATCACACACACACACACACACACACACACACACCCTCACACACACACACAGACACACACACACACACACACACACACACACACACACAACACACACACACTGACCTGGTTGACCTTGTAGACAGAGATCGGCTGAGCTGCACTCTCACCGTGAGACACCAGCAGCTCCAGACGCCCGTCACCGTCAAAGTCTGTCGCCACGGCGCCTACACATCCAGGAAATGAAGAATTGTTTTATTATTATTATTATTATTATTGGTGTGAATGCTGAAAGCATTCACAGCATTGATATTCACCGTATTTATTCTTATTCTTATTATTCCGCCCGCTTTTCATGTCCGGCCATATCTTCAACATGCTTCATTCCACAAACTATATTCAACCATCCTCATATTCAGCCCATTTTCCACATTATTGCTTTCATTCAAAAATTTCAAAAAAATTCATATTATATATAAATATTCAGCTTTTTAACAAATTATTTTAACATTGAAGCGGATAGGAGCAGCATTCCAAACCGCTAAAACTTCCTCTGCTTTGAAACCTATCTCCTCCCGCATTTTTTCAGCTACAGACTCCATTCCAACGTTAAACAATTCACATTAATTACAGCTATTAAAAACTCATTCAACTTTTTAAAATATTAAACAGTCTTTGAACAAACACAGTTTTAGTTTTAAGCTTTTTTCAACCTCTTTCTAAATTTATAATGGGATCCGGATGGGACGGAATGTTCAGAGGCAGAGTGGGGAAACCAACTGTTACAGTGTAGAACTGGTGTAAAAATACACCAAAACCTTCCACATAACTGCCTCTCACTCCCACAAATTTAACCCTACGCGGATAATTTTTACATCAAAATGTAGGACATATTCTGCCGGTCGCATAGATGTGACTACTGAAGCAATCGGACCTACACAATGGGAGGTCTGGGTTTCCAAGCTAAATGGTGTCCAACCAACTGCCGCCTTGATAACTGAGACATGACATTTCTGGAGAAAGGCAGACTGTACCACACTTTTAAAATGCTCTGGTTCTCATATCCTTCACATTACAGACACAATCTTCACACTGTGTCTTCATCAGATTCTTCTGGTTCTAACAATAAAATAATTTTGTCAGTTAGACTCACGGTCTGTCAGTTAGAGACAGCGGTTTGAGGTGAGGTTTTGGATGAAATGACCTCTCTGAGGCCTCTAAAAGGTGGGATTTCTGCCTGATCACAGACCCTCAATAAGACATACACTCACCTTGGTGACTCACTCTGCCCATTAAAGGGCAATTTCACTTTTTTTTCTTGATTCTTTTTTTCTTTTTTCCGCTTTATTAGACAGTTCGGAGAGGCACAGATGAAATGGGGCAAACACTCTGCTCTTTGAAGGCCTATTTCACACATCATTTTTTTTTCATGGCTTTCAATTATAATTTGATCTAGACATTTTTAAATATTCAACAACATTCCTATTAGAGTTCAACAATTCACTACTGTTCATACTTAAGACTATTTATTACTTTTCCACATCTTCATAGTCCTTTAGCTGATTCATATACATTCTCTCTCTAGGTCGTCCTCAGGCGAGCCCTCCATCAAGCCATCAATGTACTTTAGCTCCAAGTCTATTCAATTACTATTTCAGTTTTAAGTTTTTTATCCATGTCTTTCAACGTATTCATAATTTCAGAAATAAATATTTTTCAAACATTCTATTTTTCAATCATTCTGTTCATTCAGATATATTCATCCTTCGTTCTTCATCAACATTCAGCAGTGAAGTTTATTCAGCATCAGCTTCAGTTCAGCAGCGCAGCATTCACACCGCAATTTCTTCAGGAATTGCATTTCTAGTTATTATTATTATTATTATTATTATTATTATTATTATTATTATTATTATTATTTATTTTTATGAAATGTATTATTATTTTTCAACATACATTCATAAAGGTAGTAACAGTATCAATTATGTTACATCATTTCATTTCACAAGCCTGAGCTAAAAACAATAAATAAAATAAACCTTAAAAGTGCAAAGAATTAAATAAAATGGAGAAGGAAAAAATTATAATTAGAAAATTATAATAATAAAAAATAAATATTTTTATATCAGACATATCAAAATAATAAAAAACAAAACAAAAAAACATATGTATACAGTATAAATATAAAATTGTATTACTATATTTTCAATTTCTATATATTATATACTACTATACTTTACATACTGTGCATTCTAACCCACGTCACTACATACACTCACACTTACAGTACATACCATACTGTCTATTATATAATAAACATGATATATGTGACCACATTTCTATCCATCACAGTAACGAGGCAACTAAACACCTCAGGAAACAGCTTAAACATAAGATTAATTATCCTCGTAAAGGGATTAATAGACATGTATCAAAGGACTAATTATGTGGAACAAGTCTTCTGTCTTTCATAAAGCATGTGGGGAAAAGCTGGATCCCTAGTGGAGCTCTGGTGCCACCTTGTGGTAAGGTGTTGGAATAGCAGGTAAGGATAGATAGATAGATAGATAGATAGATAGATAGATAGATAGATGGATGGATGGATGGTGATGGATGGATGGATGGATGGATGGATGGATGGATGGATGGATGGATGGATGGATGGATGGATGGATGGATGGATGGATGGATGGATGGATGGATGGATGGATGGATGGATGGATGGATGGATGGATGGATGGATGGATGGATGGATGGATGGATGGATGGATGATGATGATGGATGGATGGATGGATGGATGGATGGATGGATGGATGGATGGATGGATGGATGGATGGATGGATGGATGGATGGATGGATGGATGGATGGATGGATGGATGGATGGATGGATGGATGGATGGATGGATGATGATGGATGATGATAGATAGATAGATAGATAGATAGATAGATAGATAGATAGATAGATAGATAGATAGATAGATAGATAGATAGATAGATAGATAGATAGATAGATAGATAGATAGATAGATAGATAGATAGATGGATAGAAACAGACAGACAGACATATAGATAGATTGCACTTGTCTAGTCTGCCACACTCACCGGTCCCCCTTCCCAAAGGCTCTGACGCGTCCCCGATATTCAGCTCTTCTATCTGGGGATCTCCGTGCTCTCTCCTGCTCACCCTACCAGAGGAACAACACACGGCTGTTACCCATCACATCACTACAACACATTGCTCCTGCCCTACTGTAAATCCTTTCTTATCTATATGTAATTTTAATTGTAATTATTATCCTTTTAATGTTAAAATCCATGTTTTAGGTAAAATTATTGTGTCTTTTAGTTATAAAGTAGTCATTATTGTCCTCACATGCCAGGGACTACAGGTGAAAATAGCAGTTTGCTAAAAACCTGGTACAATGCAATCTCTCCTTATGCGCTTAACAAGTTAATGATGCTTATTGTAAATATGTCCCGTTCAAATAAAGTTACATTACATTGAACCTCCTTCTTCTATTAGCAGTAATGCCTTTCTCTGACAATGCTTGATGAATAAGTTACAATAGCTTTGTGGTTGTAGTATCGTTGACACAAATTGACACAGTATCCCCTCCTTAAATTAAATAATTAACGAATGCATATTTATTCCAGAATCAAAGTTCCATATAAAAGACAATACAATACAAGGTCAACATAGCTTTACAATACAACAAGCATCGATGCCAATGTTTCCACTACACCAGAGGAGTACCTCAAAATAATGTAACATTAACAGATTTTTATCTTTAACTTTTTATTAATATTTGTTGTTGTTTATTCTTATCCACAATTTGCATCTTTATATAAATCCATTAACTTAAAACTATTATTTTTTTTGAGCCTATGGAATAATTGACTTGAATATCACCAGAAGGACATTGTTTGGACCAATTCCTGCACATTGCAACCAACCGTATTATACCTTCAGAGACTCAGCACTTCTATATCCAAGTTTCCCTTTAGATATCATTCCATTCCACACCGCGTTAATGTGCTGATCCCGGCTGTTAAATCTCTTGAGCTCAGCTAAATATTGATTAAGAA
>CM047514.1:6248256-6250756 GCA_026122265.1 Ammodytes dubius
ATAAATTCGGAATGTTTGCGAAAAAGTTCCGGAATGTTAGCCAAATAAAATCGCCTAATTTTCGTCAGAAAATTTAAAAAACGCATTAACGGAATACTTCACCCATACGGAACCGGCGTTCTATCGTTATAAAATCGCTATTATAATATAATGAATGAGAAGTTAGTCTTCCTTCAGTCTTCCCTTGGCCCAGCTGTCCTGTAAATCCTAACGCTACAATTTTACCATGTGTGATGTCACACAAGGAAAAAATTTAGAGTTGGACAGTGAGACCATAAAACCCTCTTTCTACCTTTCCTCAGGCTAGGATGAACCAATTTTTATGAATAAACAAAGGCCTCAGTATGCCTCAAACAAAGTGCTTGTCACATAGGCTGATACTCAAACAAGTGTGTGTGGTGTATGCATGTACAGTATCTCACAAAAGTGAGTACACCCCTAACATTTCTTCAAATATTTCATTATATCTTTCCATGCGTCAACACTGAATAAATGACACTTTGATACAATGTCAAGTAGTCAGTGTACAGCTTGTATAACAGTGTAAATTTACTGTCCCCTCAAAATAACTCGACACACAGCCATTAATGTCTAAACTGTTGGCAACAAAAGTGAGTACACCCCTAAGAAAAAATGTCCAAATTGGGCCCAAAGTATCAATATTTTGTTTTGCCATCATTATTTTCTAGCACTGCCTTAACCCTCTTGGGCATGTAGTTCACTAGAGCTTCACAGGTTGCAACTGGAACCCTCTTCTACCCATTCATGACGACATCAAGGAGCTGGTGGATATTAGAGTCCTTGCGCTCCTCCATCTCCCGTTTGAGGATGCCCAAAGATGCTCAATAGGGTTTAAGACTGGAGACATGCTTGGCCAGTCCATAACCTTACCCTCAGCTTCTTAGCAAGCCAGTGGTCGTTCGGAGGGGTGTTTGGGGTCGTATCATGTTGCAGTACAGCCCTGCGGCCCAGTTTAATGAAGGGAGGGGATCATGCTCTGCTTCAGATGTCACAGTACATGTTGATATTCAATGAACTGTAGATCCCCAGTGCTGGCAGCACTCATTTAGCCCCAGACCATGACACTCCAACCACCATGCTTGACTCTAGGCAAGACACACTTGTCTTTGTACTCCTCACCTGGTTGCCGCTCCACACTCTTAACACCATCTGAACCAAATAAATGTATTTTGGTCTCATCAGACCACAGGACATGGTTTGCAGTAATCCATGTCCGAAGTCTGTTTTGTCTTCAGCACACTTTTTGTGGGTTTCTTGGCATCATCTTTAGAATAGGTTTTCTTCTGGGATGACAGCCATGCAGACCAGTATGATGCAGATGTGGCGTATGGTCTGAGCACTGACAGGTTGACCCCCCACCCCTTGAAGCCCTTCAGCAATGCTGGCAGCACTCATACGTCTATTTTCCAAAGCCAACCTCTGTGTACGACGCTGACCACGTGCACTCAACCTTCGTAAACTGGGCCGCAGGGTGTATTGCAACATGATAACGACCCCAAACACACCTCCAAACGACCACTGCCTTGCTAAAAAAGCTGAGGGTAAAGGTTATGGCCTGGCCAAGCCTGTCTCCAGACCTAAACCCTATTGAGCATCTTGGGCATCCTCAAACAAAAGGTGGAGGAGCGTAAGGTCTTTAATATCCACCAGCTCTGTTATGCTGTCATAAATGGGTGGAAGAGGGTTCCAGTTGCAACCTGTGAAGCTCTAGTGAACTACATGCCCAAGAGGGTTAAGGCAGTGCTGGAAAATAATGGTGGCCACACAAAATAATTTACACTTTGGGCCCAATTTGTACATTTTTTCTAAGGGGTGTACTCACTTTTGTGCCAGCAGTTTAGACATTAATGGCTGTGTGTCGAGTTATTTTGAGGGACAGTAAATTTACACTGTTATACAAGCTGTACACTGACTACTTACATTGTATCAAAGTGTCATTTATTCAGTGTTGTCCATGGAAAGATATAAAGAAAAATGTGAAGAAATGTGAGGGTGTACTCACTTTGTGAGATACTGTATATATAAAATACCATTATCCCTTTATTAATTGCAGTAAAATGTAATAGGTTTCCGTTAGTTTTTACTCTGTAAAGCACTTTGAATTGCATCTGTGTATAAATCGTGCTTTATAAATACATCGCCTGGTCCTGCCTTTACCCATGATGTGTGCATAAAGAGCTGTGAAATGTTGCCCCCACCTTGAACTTCTGTTTGCGGTTATTGAGCTGCATGTACAGGCGGTGAGGTCCATTCCAGTTGCCGTAAACGATGTCCGTCTTCCCGTCACGGTTGAAGTCAGCCAGAGCGACTCCCCTGCCATGCTGCATGGGGTCCTCCACACCTACGGGAGATCGTAACACACTCTGCTATACAATGGGATTGTTCTATTCCTATAGGTTTAGAAAGACACCAGTATATGCAAGCATTTCAAATAATTATTTATATTTATATTTATTGTAACAAGCATGTTGCCCTTGCT
>CM047514.1:6253256-6255756 GCA_026122265.1 Ammodytes dubius
GGACATGTTCAGAATTTAAGACAATAAGAGGTGATTCCAATGTCTTAAACAATGCACCACAATAATCATAGAAGAAATGACATTGAGATAAGATACAGCTGCAGCAAGTAAGAATGATATAATGCACTATGCTTATGGTTTTGTATATGTTTGGAGTAAATGTGTTCATTGCACATCAAATAAAAAATTTGAACTTAATTCCAGAATCTGTATCTTCTCTATTTTTTGTCTATTCAGCTTCCATAACATGTCTTCTTTCACAAAGGACCAAAATGTACATTTGGGTGTCAATTTTTCTAAACCTTGTCTGTTTGCGTCTGATATATTTTATCTATAACTTACATCAACTATACTTTCCATGATCACTAGCACTATTCTGAAGGTTAATACAGAAGGATATCTTCCTATGTTGGCAATTGTAGAACTTGACCTGTGCAATACCTGTACAAAGTATTGTATTTAACTTCATCCAAATTGCAAACTGACACATAATCAGTTAGATATTGCCTATTTGCATATGTATTCAAATATTTCAGAAAAGAAAGTGTAAATAAAAATAAAATGTTTTTTTTTATTATTTTTTTTTTTTTTTGGGGGAGGGCATTTTTATGCTTTATTGATAGGGCAGAGAGACAGAGGTGAAATGGGGCAGAGAGGGGAGTGACATGCAGAAAACGACCGCGGGCGGAATCGAACTTGGTCTGCTGCTGGGCCTGGCCCAGGGGGGGACGCCCTACCAACTGAGCTAAGGGAGCCCCCAAAAATAATTGTTTTAAGTAGTAATCAACTGGAACATTTTCCTGGTGATATCTACAAGTTAAAATGTTTACCCAATACACCTGCAGTCTCTCAACTTAAATCCTTACAAACCAATCAGAAGAAGTGATTATTTGACCAGCCTGTATAACAACACCACCACTGCAGAGAGCTTTACATTGTTTCCCTCTCTGTCCTGTACACTAACCACCACGTTTACACAGACTGAGCTGATCTCACATAATCCAACACTGTCCATTGACTTGCGTTCACCACTCCACTTCAGTGTGTTTGAGCACAGCGGGTTGTGATAGATGTCATCTCCTCTGGGCTGTTGAGCTGCTGTGATCTATGTGTGTGTCGCCCTTCCCCTCCGCTTCCCTGTGACTTTGACAGGAAGTAAACAGCTGACGGGGCTTTAAGAGAACCACTAACACTTCTCACTACGATTTTTTTTTACGCTTACAACTCCCTCTCCAACTACTCAACCCTCCTTCTCTCTCTCTCTCTCTCTCTCTCTCTCTCTCTCTCTCTCTCTCTCTCTCTCTCTCTCTCTCTCTCTCTCTCTCTCTCTCTCTCCGTGTCTATATTTCAGACTCAACGCGTAGTACACTGAGCACAGCCCCTCTGCAGATGTCTCTATAAATCAGACTGAAGGACTGGATCATTTTAAAAGTGAGGGTCGACGTCACACACACACACACAACACACAAACACATGTTTGTACGGCTATAGTTTTGAGGACATTCATTGACATAATGCATCCCACCTTACCCTAACCCTAACAATCAAAACTAAATGTCCTAACCCCAACCCTTACACTAACCCTAAGCTAAACCTTATTCATACCCTAACCTTAAACACTAGTGTTAACAGCTCCTTAAAGGCCTGTCCCAAAGAGAGAACCGGACAAAATGTTACTCATTTTTCGCCACACACACACACATACAATCACACACACGCACACAAACACACCCACCACACACACACACACACACACACACACAACACACACCACACACAAACACAAACACACTTAAACACACACACACAGTATTTTCTTCAGACCTACCAGTAAACTTGTTGACTCCGGCCTGCTCTGCCACGTTGGTGAGGGCAATGACTCCCTGAGAGAGGTCGCTCAGAGCTTCATCCATCTCTATGAGCGCGTGTGGACCCACGTCTCCACTGGCGTAGTTAGCTATGTAGATAGCATAGCGCCCTGTGCCCTGGGGGAAAAACAAATATGGTCGACATTTATTAACATATTCATTAATACACTGATATATACTGTATATACTTAGCCTAATGTAGCATGTCTTGCTAGATGTGAGTTTAATAATTTGATGATTCAGCAGAGCCCTTATATTAAAGGCACTCCGAGGAACTTTCAGTTTGTGTTCATTCTTCGCCCCCTTTGGAAAAAAGCGGTAGGTGTTTTTTACTCTGCCAGCTGTTGTTCCTGGTGAGCATACCCATGACAAAGGCATTAGGAAAAACTAGATAAAAATAGCATTATTTGCACTGATGGTCTCGTTTGGTGTTACATGTAATTTATGATCATCAGAGGGAAAATTAGACCATTTGAGAAATATTTAAAAGTTCCTCGTAGCACCTTTAAAAAAAATCTCTTGTAATTTTTTTTTTTTTCAACGTGGCCTGTTGTACTAAAGCTCTGATATTGATCTGATATATATTTTTAGCAGCTAAAGGCTACAGCTACCAAGTTGCTATCTGTGTCTGC
>CM047514.1:6260756-6265756 GCA_026122265.1 Ammodytes dubius
GCATTGTTTGTGTTGAGGACATAAATCTCCTCTCGGCCGTCCCCGTCGATGTCACAGGCTGTCACTCCGATGGCGTTGCCTTGGCGATCCCTCAGAGCGTAGAACGGGAGCTGCGGTTGTCGGTGGCGATGTTGACGAGCGTTCCCATCTGCCCGTCGTACTTTAGCACCAGGTTGGGCCCGTTGTAGCTGTCAGGACAGGCAGCCAAGCAAAACTGCTGTTACATCTAGATTTACATGGATACTGTCGGCAGGGGTGTCTGAAGACTGATAAAACCTATTTGTGGATTTTCATTTTTTTCTCTTTTTTGTTCTAGAATGTTGAGTTTGTGAGTGGTAAATAAGATGCTGCCTCCTGAGAACAATGCATGATGAATTTATTTGAGGTTCTGTAAAGCAGAATTTAATAAAACAGGGAACTTAGTTTTAAATGTTCTCCATTGATTTTAATGTTATTTTGAAGGTAGAGGGATATATTACTATGTGAAAAAAGGTTATGTGTAAGTAAGTATGTATATAAGTGATGTCACTTAAGAAGGTAACCAAGACATCAGTTGGAGCGAAAAACTAAAGTAGGGTCTGGGGTTCACTCTGTTGACCACTTCTTTAGTCTAATTGTGCGAGGTTATTAGCATCTCAAAACAAACTGCTATCAGCTGAGTTGCATTGTGGGTAATGTAGGCAGCGAGATTCGAGGTGTGGAGAGTGTGTGTGCGACATTTTTTCATTCAGAAAAAAATACGTTTTCATGGCCTTTTGAAATCACCAATCTGCACAGTGCAGACGTTTAGAATTGGAACAGCTATAACCTGGAAATGACTTTAAATGATACATTGTCTTGAGCGTGCTAATTAACTCAATCTCTTTTCTTCACCTGCTTGCAGTCAAATCCCTAATGCCTAGATGATTTAGGTCCCAAGCTTAACACAGTCTATTACTGCCTCACAGTTGAACGGAAGAGAAAAATCTTAACCATCAACATTTAAAACACACTTCTCTGTCTCACTGTTAACATGGTCTTGTACTCTACAGTGTAAAGGTCAACGACATCATAGCAATAGAAAACTAAAACACTCCATTCTACGATTCCTCTATCCCCCCCATTGAAATCAAATTACCTCCTCTCTGCAGTGAGCTTTTGTGCTGAATAGGATGTCTTGGCTAAATTACCTTTATTAGCCGGGTCATTCTGGACCATCTATATTCTGTTAAGTATTGGGAAACTCGTCGCTGCTTCACTGGATTGAGGCGAGCTTGCCAAACTGTTCCAATCAACGGCGCTCTATCCAATCACATCTATTCTCATCAGTCGACTGAGCCTCGGGCGCCCTCAACATCTCTGCTCTCGTCTTTTTTTATCCCTTTGTCATCAACCTTTAGCTTGGGAAAAAATGACAGCGCACTTTTATATCACCCTCCGATTTACAGTTAGATATCACTCAACGGTTTATGAATTGCTCTAATTGTGCGTGATGGAGAGAGAAAAAAGATAGAGTGCTTGTACCGTTGAGGAGATCAAGGAGACATTAGGGGGTTTCAGGTTCACAAAGCTGGAAGAGAAATTACTTTGAGTAGCAGAACGCTGTTTTATGCCTCGTTTCGACTCAACAGCACAGTTCGGTTCAGTTCAGTTCAGATCAGAAGGGCACAGTAACCCTAGGTCTGGATTGCGTTTCCACTGCCAACAGCACCCTTACTTGGTAGGTGGAGTCAGGGCACAGTAGTGGGGTGCCAGGACACTCAGTGATTTCAAGTTAATGTGTAAGTTTTGTTTTCACTTCTAAATTGAAGGTAAGGGTCTAAAGAACAGTTTTGGTTCGATTTTTTTTTTTTGCCCATCTTCCAGAATAGCCACAATTGAAATCACAATTTTTTCTTAATTCAGGTTAAAAAAAAGTTGGTCTGGTTTCTTGACACTCAAACTAAAATTCTTCTATAGACCCTTACCTTCAACTTAGAAGTGAAAATCAAACTTCCCCATCAATTTGAAATTAAAACGTCCAATTGCCATTCGTCATATCGCATATCCCCTCTCAAGTTACCACACTTTGGAGGGGTCAGAGCGCAGGGTCAGCCATAGTACAGCGCCCCTGGAGCAGTTTGGGGTTAAGTGTCTTGCTCAAGGACACACTGGTAGAGATGGTGGGCACCGTAGATGTAATAGCAGCCACCACTAGTTTTACTGCTAACACCCTCCTGTCCGGGATCAAACCAGCAACCTCATGGTTCAGCCCTCTTCCTCTAGGCCCTCCTATATAAATACATGTGCCAAACCGTCCCTAACCGACCTGCACCGCTCAATGGAAAACGACCCTTTTAAACAATCTTCCTCTTCCCCTTTCTAGCAATGAACGGATGAGACGGACGCCATGTAGAAGGATGTGAGACGCATTGCATTGTGGGTATTGTAGTCCCTTTCTGCCCCCCTTTCTCACCCGGCAACAAACACCTCCAGGTCTCCGTCTCCGTCCACGTCGGTCACAGCCATGCCGTAGTTGAGCTGCGTGGGGTTGTTCTCGGGGTCCGGAGGCAGGACGCTCTTGGTGATGGCTGAGAACATCGGCTCCGACCGCTGGGCCGAGGACAAGCCAGGCAGGAACAGGACCAGGAGCAACAACATCCTCACCTACAGAGAGATACAGACAGTTTGCAAAGAGCTGGAGTTGAGCAAGGAAGGGCTACTGTTTAGTCTGTAGGCCACTTCACAAACTCCTATGTGTTTTGTGAATTTTTCTCAAGATTTCACATTTAAAGGTGAGGTCAGAGATTCTGGAGAATGCTTGTTGTCAAAATCACTTTTTCTCATAATCAGTCAATACTTGCTCAATATTGCTACATGTCCATACTGTGTTTGCAGAGTAATCGTGCAAAGCTGTCTAAAGTTTGCTAATGTGCATCTTGTGAGAAAACACATTCAACACCACATCACACAGCACTACACCACACATCACACAAACTCACACACACACACACCACACACACACACACACACACACACACACACAACACACACAACAAACACACACCCTTGGGCCTAAACTACAGCGCACATTTGTCCCGGGACGTCGAAACAAGGCAAATGAGAATCAGATAAAAAGCCGTAAGTCATACACACTTCTTGCAAACTGCAACACATTGCCCTTGTTGCTTATTCTCCAAAAATCCATGGCGAGGCCTAACATCAGCGGGTCGTTTGGCGTACAGAGGAGCATTCTGCCCGACTCAGACATAAAGATGAAGATATACCGCCGCAATCAGCCGCGTACTGCCGGCTTAGATCTGAACAACCCATCACATACGGACAGCCAGAGGAAATACAGGACAGAAAATCCATACATGGGAGCCGGGCATTATCCTGAAGCCATAGTGGTGAGCACATAGCAAAGCCAATAAGACCTGATCTAACGGACCTATAGGGCTCTGTTTTTAACTCACAGTAGACAGTAGGAAATTGGGAAGGTTTTGTGGATATTAAGGGCTGCAGTGAAGTGATGTTTAAGTGTACTTTCGGTGGTCAGTATTTAAAGGGGAACATGGAGGAATTGATCCAATCCATTCGTGAAATGCAGGTAAGAAGGGTTCTAAAAGGGTCCGAAAGATATGGATTGTTTGGGGCTGATGCCAATTCTGTATTAGGAAGTAAAAAGCTTTAGAATTTAGGCATTTTTCTTGACGTGAATATAGCTTGTATTGATGACAAGTGATGGATGTATTATTATCTTTAGGCCTATATTTAGGTAAAAGTGTAAGTGTAATATGTGCAAGCAACATAGAATAGTAGCTGGAAACCCATAAGGAAAACCGAAATCTGGCCCCTGCCCTGCCATTGTTAGAAGTGTTAACCTATGAGCGTCTACCGGACAACTTTTGCTTCACCTGAACGGACTGGGGGTGGGAAGGAGGAGAGAGGAAGGTCACCTCCTTAAGGCTAAAATAAAACCCTCATCATCACCAACAGCCCTGCAAACTTTACACACACACACACACACACACACACACACACACACATATACACAGAAACAAACACACACACACACACACACACACAACACACACACACACACACACACACACACACTCACACAACACACACACACACGAGGCATTAAATGGCGTTTACAAGCTGACAAGTTGATTTGCTCCGCCTGTGGATTTATGAACGCAGCCTTCGTCATATAGCGCTCCCTCCACCTGTAATAATAATGCCTTTGAGCCGTTCCCATCTCACTCTCCCATATGGGGCTGCCGCAAACATTTCCCCTTTCTTTCTACCCTGTCCAGGTGATGTATGGCTATTTAACAACCCCCTACCTCCACAATTCAATTTAAGATAAAAAGAAAAAAATAATAATAAAATAAAAACACATTGCAGTTTGAATCTCATTCAAAAAAAGCACATCTGCAGCAGGTTGAGAAAGCACCTCCGCTGACACTTGCAGAAATATATTATGGGCTAATGCTACGTAGCTCGCTCACTGGGTGATAACGCGGGCTGGTTGCAGGGGGGTCGAGCGTGACTGTTGGAAAAGCAGGGTTAATTAACAACACTCCGAGATGAGGCGTTTTCTCCCAACATTAAAGTAGGCCTAGTAGTAGTGGCTGTAATGACAAATGAGCTGTGCTGTTCTCCCGATTACAGATGGCAGCATTACAGACTTGTTCATAAACTCAGTGTTAGATAGGGGAAGGCAGGCAGTAAATTAAAACAGAAGGAGGATAAGGAGAACTAGAAAAGAAAGGAAGAAAAGTGCGCTGGAAAAGGGAGCAGGCTCTCTTTGGAATATATTTTTATGTGAAGATGCACTTTTTTTTATGTCAGAATATTACATTTATATTTTTTTAAAGGAAAAATCCTTTAAAAAAATATAAAATTACCGGTCGAGTTAATTACTTTTTGACATGATACATGCATGCTGAACTGCTACGTCCAAATAAGAATAGATATAAGACAGGGGTTTTTATTCCCATAGTATATAGGCTATACTGCACCAGGACAGCCGG
>CM047514.1:6268256-6270756 GCA_026122265.1 Ammodytes dubius
CATTCTAGTTAAAGCTGGGGTATATGATTTCTGATCGGTCAAAGTTAAAGTGCGTATTGGAAGTTAGATGCTGCAGTGAAGAATCATATAGGACAAACATTCTAGTATACTATTTTAATATTTGGTTTTATAAATCTACATTAGAAGTGGCCTCTGGAGCCGTTTTTGTGATACAATTTTACTACCGCACCTCAAAAAGAGTTTTCGAATGTGACGTAGCAAGGGGTCGACGAACATACTAATCCTTGGTGCGAAACAATGGTAATAGGAGGGAGATTGAGTTATGGTGAGAGGAAAATCGATGGATTTTCGGTCTGGAGAGTGACTGGCATTAGCTAGAGTTAATGTTAGCTTATGACAGAATGCTGTCCATATTTCAACACTTAACAGTCAATCACTTTACAAGTATAAGGTTATGAAGCTGCGTGACGTAACTCCACATTACCTCTTGCATCGCTACTGGAGCGAGCGAGCGAGAGACAGAGAAAGCGAGCGAGCTAAAACAGAAATTACGACATTTACCTCATACACCTTTTGTTTGATAGGTGCCTGTGTGGGAAAGCCAATGAGCTCAGCTGAGCAGAGCATGTGCTGCAGGGACGTGGATACCTTCTGGGCTCTGGTGGAGACGCTAAACCCCAGACCAGACATAACATACTTGACTCAGTATCCAGGTTTACTTTTGAGCCCCTTAGTGCTCCAGATAGCATACCTGAGCTTCAGACAGGAGCATGGCCCTCTGCAGGCCAGAAGACACGAGTATGTCAATCAGTATAACCCATAACAGAAACTACTTTCTCCAATTAATTATTCCACACCATGCAGCTAATGTGTCCACAGGAATTGTCCGATTTTTTTCTACAATTAGAATATAAGCCTTGAGGGCCAAAGTAAAGTAAATGAAGTACATCTTGATGCAGAGTATTGATAAATCCGACCAACTTAACATTTAGAAGAGTCTTCTAAATATTATGTTGGTTGGATTGATCAATTTAAACTTGTGAGCAAGTATTTTAGTAGACCAACATGTGTATGATTGAAAATCAATATTTCTAGATGCAGAACAGCAGAAAGGATACATTACAATTGAATTGGAATACTTGAGCTGTACACTTTGACCAATCAGAGCGAGGCTCCGATTCTCTGTTCTTATTGGCTGTTGGGACCGTTCATTCACTTTGGCACGACTTTGTTGGTGTAGACTAGAGCATGTCAGGGAGGGACCATAGGGGAGGGACCAAAGAGAACAAGTGGAGCGGTTGAGGTATTTGGATTCGAATCTCTATCCCAACTGCCATTTTCTCCCCAAATCCTCCACCCCAGTTTTTTTTCAAGTTTATTAAAACCTATTTTATTTTATAAAATTCTATTTTTTCTTTTATTCTATTTTATTTATTTGCATTGTAAAAAAAAACGAAAAACATGTGTTTAAAAAAAGAAAAAAAACTTTACGTAATGTAAAAAAATTCAAATAAAAAAATCAGGGTCTTCTGGGGTGAAATCTTGATCCATGCACAGTTGTGACCTAAACCTGGTTTTAAAAAACTCACCGAACCGCTGACATGGTGCACTGCCATGTTTCTACAGTAGCACAGAATGGACAAACAGCCTTACACATTGTTATATACGTCAGGCGTCCTGGGGAAATGCAGCTGTTTGAAGACGAAGATTAAGTACTATAGAATAAATAACTAAAATACATCTTCACCTCATCTTCACCTCATCACTTGATATTGTGGAAAGACTTGAGGCAGTGGTGGACGATGCTATAGCTTCTTGTCCTTGAAGGCCACCGTAGCTTCTGTAAATTCTCCGAACTGAAAGGGTTACTACTAGCAAAGGAGCGTTGCAATCTACAACCCTAATCTCTACATTAAGCATAATACACCTAAACTACACACCTCTCCTTCAAGGTTTTGAGTCGGATTTATCAATATTTAATGACCAAGTAATTACTGTAACTAAATGGCCTTACTAATGAAAGCTTGGGTTGTTAAATAGGCTCGTTGACGTTATCTAAGAGGAACCAGGGAGCTGTTTCAGCAACAAGGGATAAAACAACAGCCTCACATCTGCATAGCGCCGAGTTACAAGCAACAATAGCAATGATCCCCAAAAAATAATCAATACTTTCTCTCTCAGGGGGATGAGCAAAAAGTTAGTGTTCTGTTCCATAGCAGTCCCAAGTGCGTGTGTGTGTGTGTGTGTGTGTGGTGTGTGTGGTGTGTGTGTGTGTGTGTGTGTGTGTGTGTGTGTGTGTGTGTGTGGTGTGTGTGTGTGGCGTGTGTGTGGTGTGTGTGTGTGTGTGTGTGTGTGTGTTGTGTGTGTGTGTGTGTGTGTGTGTGGTGTGTGTGTGTGGGCGTGCGCGCAAGGGAGAGAGTTTGCAGGTTTACTGCTGCCAGATGTATAATTCTTATGTCATGCTCCACTGAGTCCAGCCTCCCCAAGACCCCCAATGAAATGAGTTGTGTGTGTGTGTGTGTGTGTTGTGTGAATGTGT
>CM047514.1:6275756-6325756 GCA_026122265.1 Ammodytes dubius
GGAAGAGAACTATTGATGGACAGGCATCATGAATATATAAAGGATAAAACACATTATGCATATTGTCAATTTGATACAGATAGTTAGTTCAGTTCATCTGCACAGACATATCTGATTAAAGGCTATGGTTAAAAGTAGGCTATACAGTAATTGGAAATTTGTTCTGATTTTAGTATTTTAAGTTTTCCTGTACTAGGCACTTTCATTTAGATAGTGTATGTTGGCTAGGCTACTATTGGTAAATATGTCTGTCTGTCTGTCTGTCTGTCTGTCTGTCTGTCTGTCTGTCTGTCTGTCTGTCTGTCTGTCTGTCTGTTGTCTGTCTGTCTGTCTGTCTGTCTGTCTGTCTGTCTGTCTGTCTGTCTGTAACTGATTGTTGTTGTATAGTCCCAAACGGATCTCTCTTGAGAACGAACCCTTTGTCTCAAGGAGATTACATTGTATAAATGGAGGTTAAATTAACAAAACATTTATTACTCTAATGTATTTTTAACCAATACGTATATCCCTCAGTTTGTGTTCATTCTTGCACCCCCTTTGGACAAAAGCAGGTAGTGTTTTTACTACCAGCTGCTGTTCCTGGTGAGCGTAACACCAATGACAAAGGCACAAAGAAAACTATGTAAATAGCATTCTTTGCACTGGTGGTCTCATTTGCTGTTACATGTAATTCATGATCATCAGAGGAGAAATGAGACAGTTTTAGAAATATTTCAAAGTTACTCATAGCACCTTTAAACAATCACACAATATTTTTTCCATCCCTGGCTGCATTGAGCTACATTGCACTTTGCTTCCAGGTATATGGTTCCTTTAAACGCTAACCTTTATTGACATCTGACCAAGTGACAGAAGAACACCATGTTTTTCTCCGTTAGCCCTGAAGGCCACATGGTTTAGACGACAGGCTTGAGTCATATCTGCTAATGCCACGTGTCAGGCCATTACTTCGCTCCAAGACTTTGCTTCACCATTTCTCAGAGTATTTGTCAAATTGATTTGAAAACCAAACGGCGGTTATTGGCCCCAGCACCACCATACATACATACAGGGCTCCTTGGGAAAGATGAATGAAATGTGTGTTGACGTGCTGTCAAGTTAACGGGGGAAAGAAATGACTCTTATATCGTCTTATATAAGTCAGAAATCTAGCCTATTTCAGGTCTGATCATGGTAAGAAATTGTCTATTTTTTTTAATGTAGCCTATATGGAGCGCATATCTTCCAGCAGCGTTCTACTAGTCAAAACCTATTGGGGTTCTTGTACCAACTTGGTCCAGCCTGAGGATGAGAAGGAGGAGGAGGAGACGGGCGCATAAATCCGGGCCATTAGCCCTGAGGTCTCCACGGTGACAGGTCCCTCCCCTCGGCTGATGTAAAAGCAAACTTCCTGTTTCGGAGATGAAGAAGGCTGTCAGCTAGTTGCAGCCCCTGTAGTCCACACACACACACACAGACACACACACACACACACACCACACCACACACACACCACACACCACACACACACACACACAACAAACACATGTGACGGCCCCGGGCATTAATAGCAAATCGATTCCAAATGAGGGACGAGGGAAACAAGTGAGAAAACAAAAGGATGCGACCATCTCCGGTGCTGTGTTGCGAGAGACACAACACACAAGTTATTTTCAAAAGGGCGGAAATGTTCAGCCCTGTCAAGAGCCCGTCTCCTAAGACTCGTCAGCTACTGTTGGCGTTGACCATTAAGAATTGCAGTCGGTGGACAGTGACAGAGTAGTTTACTGTAGAACTGAACTTAAGTAAATCCTTGGAGTATCTTTACTTACTTAAGTATTTGCTGTTTTGGAAACTTCTGACTTTCACTTCTCTACATATCGTGTGACAAAAATACACTTTTGATTCCACACATTGTTATTTCGATACTTTCAGGCTAACATAGTATGTAATGTCAATGGCTGTTGATTTTTAAAATGTCCTCAAATCTCTGTTCCTCATGTAAGGTAAACCAATCACAGTTGCCGCTCTCAGCTGGTTTGAAAACGAATAACAAAATACGGCCAAAAAGCTGAGGAGAACGATTTACTGCACTTTCTACAATCGCTCCTTTCAAAACTTCCTCCATGTGTGTGTGTGTGGTGTGGTGTGTGTGTGGTGGTGTGTTTGTGTGTGTGTGTGTGTGTGTGTGTGTGTGGTGTGGTGTGTGTGTGGTGTGTGTGTGTGTGTGTGTGTGTGTGTGTGTGTGTGTGTGTGTGTGTGTGTGTGTGTGTGTGTGTGTGTGTGTGTGTGTGCTGTGTGTGTGTGTGTGCAGGAACCACAACAATCATTTACATATGAAGTTGTTGTGTATTTCCTAACTGGAGACCACACCATTCGTCTCCAGTCTCCAGTCTCCATCTCTCTCTCCAAATGAGCTGATGATCAGAGTAATGAGTAACTTTTTTTTCATCTCATCAAAGGCCTAATAGCATATTGATCTCAACCTGGAAGAAATTACTACATTGTCTGTCTCCGTGGTTACTTGGCCTGTGTCTCCATGGGCATGCAGATATGTTACAGACGTTTAGAACTAAATATTGGGCTTCTGGAAGGGCGGGGCTTAGAGAGACAGGCTCTAAAAACAGAGCGTTTTAGACAGAGGCTGAAAAGAGGAGATTCAACAATGGCACTTGGGAAAGAGAGGTTCTTTGGACACTACAAACTTTGAAAAAGTTTCTAGTAGAGACCCACTAAAAATGTTGAACCTGAAAATTGTATAATGTGGGACCTTTAAACATAGTTTCCTCAAATACAGTATGTCACTTGTTATGTAGCTGTAAAGGCAAAGCAAGGCAAGTATATTTAATGAGCACAACTGAGACACAAGGCAATTCAAAGTGCTTTACAGGGGGATGGTATAATCATTAAAACATTCCGACATGTAAAACATATTAAGATTGCATTGAAGACATATTGTTAATAAAATTAAAAGAAAATGCTTTTAACAACACAAAACAAAGAAAAAAGCCATACAACTGTCCTTGCTTCCAGCCTCGTAGAGCACTAACTCTCTCCTCTCTCTCTCTCTCTCTCTCTCTCTCTCTCTCTCTCTCTCTCTCTCCCCTCTGTGTGTGTGTGTGTGTGTGTGTGTGTGTGTGTGTGTGTGTGTGTGTGTGTGTGTGTGTGTGTGTGTGTGTGTGTGTGTGTGCGTGTCTTTGCGCGTTTGGTGTGTGTGTGTGTGTGTGTGTGTGTGTGTGTGTGTGTGTGTTCTCTCCTCTCCGTAACCAGCCCTTCTCCTGCAGGTAATTCTGTTCTCGGGGAAATGGGGACGGGGGTGTTCCATGTCCCCGAACTACTGCGGAAATTCATTTTTGGTAATTTTTCAGGCCTATTGAATCGTGGTGTAGCCGTACGCTGCATGAATCCATTATCATAACAATGCCTCTTGACAGCGCAGATAAATAATGTGGCAAGAAGGAGGGATGTGTAAGGGAAGAGAGAGGACGAAGCAAGGGCCAGGTTCCATCTCTTACTGCGTTCTGTATTAATTACCAAACCCCACCCTATTACTCTCTCACAACCTCACTGATTGATCTTGCCCTCAGAAGGCCTATGATTATGAATTAGCTTTTTTTTTTTTTTTTTTTTTTTCAAAATTTATATCTGAAATCTGTTTGTTTAAGCATCCATTAAAAGGATAGGAGCCAGTGCGCTACAGTAATTACCAGGGCTCACTGTAATATCTATAATTATTATGATTAGTGGAGCAGAATTAAGTCACTGCTATAGGAGCCACGAGAGGCCCAACAACGCACGGCATGATTATGATTTTTTTTTCTTTTTTTTTGCATATCCTATAATGCTGTAGTCAGTGTGTGTAAGCCGGGGCAGTGGTGCTGAAATGAATACAAGTTGATGCAGGCAACGTTGGATGCATACTGAGAAGCAAAATACTTACCGCAAATTTAAAGGTGGAGTCAGCGATTCTGGTGAAATGCTTTGTCAAAATCACTTTTAATTAATCTAGTGTTAATAGACACTAAATGTGTATCAATATAGATATAATATACACAACACATGCCTGTTAAAGAACCTAGGCTGTATAATAACACTGGATTTATTTTTTTCAGTAATACACAGTAGGACAGGTAGCGGATCATGAGGAGATATTCCCTGATTTTGACAAAAAGTGATTTTGACAACAAGCATTTTCAAAAGTCACTGACTCCACCTTTAAATCATAAACTTAGGAGCATGAAATGAAATGTGTCTAGTAGGAGTACATCAGCCGACAGCCACAATGCCACTGTTTTTAAATTACTAAAGATAACTTTTACATTATTTTTAAATTTTTATTAGATTTTTGTTGACAATTTCACACATTCCCGGCACACCATTGAGTAATCTTCTCCTCAGAATGCGTCAACACAAACACCTGCTATTTCAGAGACAGCGAACGCCACATGTGGTTCAGTGTTTGTGTGGGCAGACACTTTGAGAGAGTCCAGAGAGCTGGGTTTGGCAGCAGCACGTCGTAGGTGTGTACGCATAGCTGTGTGTGTGTGTTGTTTGTTTCTTCACCACTATCAAGTTTACATGTCCCAACACCAGAAACAGCTTTAAAGCTACACTGCGTAACTTTTTCATATTTTCATATTTCATCGACAAACAAGTTGACCCAAAGTTGATTTAGCCCTATCAGCTCCACAAAAGTCTGTATTTCACTGGTGCAGGAGCTCAGAAAAATCCTAAAAAAGCGTCCAAGAAATGCTGTTGATTCTACTGCAAAGAAAGTATAAAACCCATGTGCCATCACTGAAGGCTTACTTCATGAAGATGCGCCGACAGTGTTGTTGTAATAACGACAGAATTCCTCATGGGGTCGACTGAAGTTACACATTATAGCTTTAAATCTACATCACATATATCATATAGTTAGTGTAATTCAAAGTCCAAAATGTGACCTTTAGTCGTGCACATGCAGTGGGATGATAGTGGTAGTCTGGTAAACAGTGTTGCGGTTGGTGCAGCAGTGCATGAAGCATGGCTCCGCTCGTTGTTGTTTGAGTGTGAGGCGGCCGACAGCCCGCGCTCATAAAATGTCTGAAGTCAGGAGGGCGATAAGGATGCAGGGTTAATGCGGCTTGGCACGCGCTTTTATTTGTGCGGAGGCGGAGACGTCCCGATCCGGAGAGAGAGGCACAGAGCAGAGAGGATACTGTTACAGGACAGCAGGCAGGGGGCAACCCAGGACACTACGCAAGCAGCAAGGTGTGGGAGAAAGAGAAGGACATTTTATTAACATTAATTTATTCTTAGCACTGTTACAAAGTTCTTAACAAAGATACATAAAGCACCAGTGTCACAGGTACAGCATTGGCTATCCATGGATATACAGTATATATACTGTATGTACCTAGTTATTGGTGTTTTTCATTATTTAATTGTTTTGCCTTTTAAAAGGTGCTACGAGGAACTTTTAAATATTTCTGAAACAGTCTAATTGTTCCTCTGATGATCATAAATGACATGTAACAGGAAACAAGACCATCAGTGTAAAGAATGCTATGTTGACATTGTTTTCCTACATGCCTTTGTCATGGGTAAGCTCACCAAGGAACAACAGCTGGCGTGGTAAAAAAACAATACCACTTTTGTCCAAAGGGGGTGCAAGAATTCACACAAACTGAAAGTTCCTCGTGGCACCTTTGAAGATTTAGGAAAAGATGCTTTCAAGGAGGATTGTGGGAAATGTAGGATTCAGTGGTATATGGAACTTGACTCACAGTAGGGACAAGCAGTTATGGATGTCTTTTCCTCTGCTCCTTAGTTTATGTGTGAATGTCGATAGTTACCCTGCTATTGGTATATGAATGTGTGTGTGAATGGTAACGTGGGAATGGGAACAGGTTTCCCTTGAAAAAGAGTCTCCGGTCTCAATGGATTTACCTGTATAAATAAAGGTTAAAAAAAAAAAAAATCTCTGTATTGCACAGAGACCGCTGTGACAAGAAAATTCATAAATGTTTCCCAACCTTGGTAAAAAGTTAATCCTCATGTTTTACTGATTTTCAGTCATGTTGCAAAATTACTATGAAAAAAAAAAATCATCACTTTGGTTTTTAATCCTAAACCAGGGCAATGCTCTGCTGCCATACACGCATACATAATGAGACAGGGCTTTGTAAACAATGTTTTCATGTTGGTGTTAGCCAGGGATGAGCGCCTGCACTGGGGATGAACTGTGCTAAAGGTTCCCCACCACTGCTTTCCCCGCCACATAGCCTATTTGTATGTGAGTCAACAGCCAGCCTTGCCTGCTGTCTTTTAAAGGGAAAGGGCAGGTGACCCTATCATGGACATGGGACCTGTTAAAAACAGAAGCAGCTTTTTTTTTTACTCCTTATCTGCATGCCCTTGGAGAACACGCCCATTGACGTGCCACCTTGCCTCTATCTTCATGCCAAGCGCTTCCAATTATGCGAGCCGATGGAGTGAGGCAGAGCGTGTGGCTTTTTTCTGTATACGGTTAAAACTAGGAAACTGGGTCCACGGTGGTTAATAATACGATCGTGCTGCTGTATTATACTACACTCAGCCCCGTTAGGGATGGGACACGCTCCTAAAGAACGGCCCATTTCTCTACTATAGCTCAATACTTTCCCCATATAGTCTCCTGACCCCTATAAGAGAGACGGATCAATTTAGTCATTTGCTTCTATTAAATGAAACAGTTACAATACATCATGTGTGTGTGGGGAGGGGGCATAGGGGGGGGGGATACTAGCCTTGACATCAGGTGCATGTGTTATCAATCTTTCTTAGGATCTGTTTAAGGGCGGAGGCGTAGTCAGGGCAACGCAGCAGTGATTGACAGCTCCCTGTCACTCTCAGCTGGAGTGACAAGCTCAGTTGGAATGCCACCGGGAGAGTGAGGGATGGGATGGACAAGATGTTACTGACTGTTTATAGCCTGTGGAAGCTTCTTCGGCCTACCCAGGATGTGTGTGTGTGTGTGTGTGTGTGTGTGTGTATGTGTGTGTGTGTGTGTGGTGTGTGTGTGTGTGTGTGTGTGTGTGTGTGTGTGTGTGTGTGTGTGTGTGTGTGTGTGTGTGTGTGTGTGTGTGTGTGTGTGTGTGTGTCAAACAATATTCTCCCTGCGTTCCAAATTGCATAATCTTTCTATTTACTATACTACAGCTGACCATAAAAAGTAAGTAATTTGCATGCAGTAGGCACACAATCGGGACATACTTTTACTTATTTATTTCATCTTAACATCACGTGTTGAACTTGCCTTTTGCATATAAATCCGTCTCATCGCTTGTTGTTTTCACTCAGTCAATGTGACATCACTTCTGATGCACACTTGATTGTGGGTCAGAATCTCCTTAAAGCATGCTGATTTCCGCACCTAGAATCATGACCGGATGTAGTAGACATCCAGGTAATTTTTCAGCATGCTGCATCTGACCACATGTATTGGCAACATCCTAATTTTTTTCTACCATACTAAATAACAGGGAAGTGTGGTGATTGGAACGCAGCCTCTCTCTTTTCTTGTCTTACTTCCAGAATACTCGCTCTACATGTTCCGTTATCTCAGTTTGAACTTTTCTGCTCAGACTGTGTGTCTTGTAAAATGTATTCAAGGAAAAGAACTGCACAGCGATTTAAATCTTAACTCTTTTGGTAAAGAAATATGCTCCTCCCTTGTCACTTACCTTCACTCATATCTCATTCATTTGAGTTATACCTCACTCCCATTCATTTCACTCGCTTCCAGAAGAGGGCAGCACTTCTTTACCAAATGTTATTATAATCCCTGTCATCACACACACACACACACACAACACACCACACACACCACCACACACACACACAACACACACACACACACACCACACACACACACACACACACACACACACACACACACACACACACACACACAACCACCACACACACACACACACACACACACACCACACATATCCCTGCATTAAAATCTCCGCCGTGTAATTTATTGAGGAGTATATATGCAGACAGGGTCAGGATCATCAACTTGACTTTTTTTTGTCCAGAAGATGTTTGCTCATTCTCTGCATTCTTCTTCATCAGCCCTTTAATCTTGTTTTCTTTTGAACAGGAAGCTTTACAGACAGAAACAAACAGCATTGTCCCAAACTATGTGTGATTAATGTAAAAGCACACAATACAATTTAAACCCGATTTGAGTGACTTTTGCTCGTATTGCACGTAGCCCTTCTGCCCCCTTTCTTTCTTTTCTTTCTCTCTCTCGCGGCTCTCTCTTCTCTCTCATCTCCTCTCATCTCTCCTCTTTCCTCCACACACACACACACACAAACACACAACACACACACACACACACACACACACACACACACACACACACACACACACACACACACACACACACACACACACACACACACACACTCTCTCTCTCTGTGCTTGTGCTCCACCCTATAATCAGCCGGTTCATGGCTCTCATTTGAAGGGGTATATATAGCAGTAATTGTCAGGGTGCAGTATGGAGACTGGGCAGAGCATGTTACTCTCTCACAGGCCTGTTTTGCAATAAATCTGGTAGTGGAGAGGAGAGAGTTGGGGTGGTAGTGGTGGTGGTCTGTTTGGTGTGTGTGTGTGTGTGAGTGTGGTGTGTGTGTGTGTGTGTGTGTTGTGTGTGTGTGTGTGTGTGTGTGTGTGTGTGTGTGTGTGTGTGTGTGTGTGTGTGTGTGTGTGTGTGTGTGTGTGTGTGAGCACTTGAAAACACACAATTTAACTCATACACAGGCTAAAACATTAGCCATACAGTAAGCACACACAACTACCGTAGATAACATTTGACAAGCACCTAAAAAGCATTGTTATTTGCACAGAAGGGGTCCTCCTCTTTGCTTAGATAAGTGGTTATTTATCTCACGGCCTACTCGTGGACCAGACATGGACATTTTAATGTGTCTCATAATGTATTTGTCGCTTAACAGGATTGGACAATTATGCAAATGAATGCATTACTCAAGAAAAGCATTTTCCTTATCAGTTAATATTAACAATCCAATGGTGATGACTCAGGGCTTGTATGTCAGGTGGTCTGACATATGAGGAAACAGCACAATAAAACCTATCCTTGCTATTTGTAAGCAGAGAATAAACGTCATGGACCGGAAAACTACAAGATTTGAGACAGCTGTTAAGAAGCATGTATGCTCAAACACTTTAAAGTGGAGTCAGCGATTAGGAAAAATATATATTTTGTCAAAATCAGTATATATCTCTTCAAGATCTACCTGTCCCTACTGTGTGTGCGCTGGAAAACAAATATGCATATGATATTTTATATGTGATATTCACTGAATTTGACAAAAAGTGATTTTGACAAGAAGCGTTCTACAGAATAGCTGACTGCACCTTTAAGTCCATGTCAAATAAAATCTAACAAACACTCGCTCACTCCCATAGCTTACACAAACAAAACAATAAAACCGCTAATGGGCCTCGTCAGTATCTTAGACCATGCAGCAGGAGTTTGTCGTCCCCGTATGTGATTTAAAAAAAAGTGCACGTTATGATGAGGTCAGCACAAAACCTTTATTATACTATCTATGCACAAACCCGACACGTGTTCTCAATGAAGACATTCTATTTCAATTATCTAAAAGTCTGATCACAAAAAAACTCTCAACACTTCACGTCTGTTTGCCTTACAACCTAACATGGAACACTGCTTCCGAAAAGAGATGACAGCAATAACCTGTTATGCAGTCCAGTTGTTGTGTGTGTGTGTGTGTGTGTGTGTGTGTGTGTGTGTTGTGTGTGTTGTTGTGTGTGTGTGGTGTGTGTTGTGTGTGTGTGTGTGTGTGTGTGTGTGTGTGTGTGTGTGTGTGTGTGTGTGTGTGTGTGTGTGTGTGTGTGTGTGTGTGTGTGTGTGTGTGTGTTGTGTGGTGTGTGCTGACATGGCTAGCTTGGCTCTTTGAAAAGCCTGTATGGACAGGTCTGTCATTGAGAGAAGCACACACAGTCTCCATTGTGGGGCGGCCTATATGGTCCCCGTTTGGTCAGGGTGGGCGCACAGGGGGCCTCTCGAATAAAAACACGTGCCGCAAACAGGAAGCCGGTCCCTGGAAAGGTATAAAACCAGAGTGGAGTGGTGGTGTGTGTGTTTTTCGGACATATTTTTATTTATATTTTTAAATAGCTTTTCCTTTCTTCTATGCTGATTCATCTTGATCAGTGTTTCAGTTTTGCTTGGGTTCACACTTGGGTTCACACATGCACGGTCACACACACAGCACACACAAGCGCACACACACACACACACACACACACACACACACACACACACACACACACACAATCAAGAGTCCTAGACGTGGTATCTAGTGTCTGCAAGTGTGATGAGATCATTTTATCTCTTTCGAAGGTAGTGACGTTTTTTCCAGATTGCAAAGAGGACTGATCTCTATAACTTGCATTTCTATTGTAAATAAATCTTAACCGAATCAAAAGAAAAGACTTGAACACTGCAGGTGAATAGGGTAACATTTTTAACTAATAGATATCATCACAAAACTTGCAAGTTGATTTTAAGATGAAAAAGTATCATAAATCAGACAATTAACAACATATGAACAAACCATTGTGTGATAACCGTAAGAGTAGTGCTAAGAATGATTATGGAAAGTGAAGTTGAGATATTCGGTTTTGAATAGATTATTTTTTTATTATTATAGCGTGAATGAAGACATGTGTTAGAAGCAAAATAGAGTTGAAATGGGGCAGAGAGGGGAGTGACATGCAGAGAACGACCGCGGGCTGGAATCGAAACCGGGTCCGCTGCTGGCCGAGGCCCATGGGGGGGACGCCCTACCAACTGAGCAAAGGGTGCCCCAAAATTGACCAGTTCTTGAAAGAACTCTTATTGCCTGCAGTGTCTAGCCTTAAAAGGTGCACTATGTAACTTTGGGTGTGTCAGAGAAGTGAACAGTTTCTACTAAGGTATATTGTCATCATACCTGAATAAACAAACTTTCCTCACAGGAAAATGTGATCCCTGGAACACTGTTTGAAGTCAGAAAGCTTCCTGAAAAGTTATTGTTTCACTGTTGTAGTTAACAGCAGCAGGGCCCACAGTTTGGTTTACAAAGATACTCTTACATTTAGTTCTAAGTGCCTCCAAAACATACATTTTGATTTACACCTTTAAATCTATATCATATCTGAAGTCCTATAGAAACATGTGTCTAGTGTGTGTTTGCACTTGCATGTGTGTTCAAAGTGCATAAAAGGATGCTGAATGTTGTGTGTGTGTGTGTGTGTGTGTGTGTGTGTGTGTGTGTGTGTGTGTGTGTGTGTGTGTCTGTGCTGTGTGTGTGCGTGTGTGTGCGTGTGTGTGCGTGTGTGTGTGTGTGTGTGTGTGTGTGTGTGTGTGTGTGTGTGTGTGTGTGTGTGTGTGTGTGTGTGTGAGTATGCTCTGTACACTCAGGTGCTCTGCTTTCAAGTGTACACCTTTCCTGTTTGCCCTGTGCAGCTGTGTGTCATAGCAGCCAGCCACCACTTCACAGGTTTCGCTGTTATGTTTCAGGGCGGACCTTCAGCCGTGATCAAATCAGACTTTTGTTGAGAGTGAGTTTTCCTTCCCAGACATCAGGTCGATTACTCCACCCTCCGCCCAGCCAGATGTAGGTTATGATATGATTGAATTTACTCATTAATTCCCCCGGATTTGTTTGTGTATTTTTCTTACTTGAAATAGTTCGGTGATTTCTCGGTTTCCCATGAGGGAGCAGTTGTTTGCAAAAGGATCAAGTCATGGGCTTGAAAGGGTTGTCTTTGGGCCTGCCTGGTCACTTCAGGGGGAGAACCTTGTAAAATAAAGTTCCAGCAGCATTCCACCAGACCAGACCTTAAAGCCCCTGTTACTGTAAACCCAAATCCACAAAATCTGTCTGACTGTGTAATTTGTGGAGTTAGTTGTATCATGATAGTAAAGCATCTGAAAAGACTTAAGGCATATTTATCAATCCAAATGAAAGATATTGTCATTTAAGTTTGACAAACTTTACAGACATTCGGTTAAGATGAGGCTATGGGCTATGCTCTGGTTCTTATGACATAATAAGTATTTTGAACCAATCACAGCAGTTCTCTGCCAGAACGTTCTATACAATCAATGACTGTTGCCATGGAGACTGTTTGATAAGGCCACGCCCACACAGTCTAATCAAATGGTCAAGATTGTAAAAAAGCATGTTTTTTAACTAAGTTTTATGATATTTATGAACATTTATTTGAAATCATATTTTGGTAAAAACATATTGTCTAAAAAATTAAAAACACAGAATTGCTCGAGTAACCAATTCAATGTTCTGTCAAACAAATATTTTTTTTTTGCAGCATCATAAATTAACAGGAAGTCGGAGGCAGCAGGAAACAGAAGAAGAACAGTTTAGTATGTGATGTAGTTTTATTGATTCACAGTAATGATAAATGAATGGATTGGGATTTGTTCCTATAACTGAAATATGCGTCTGACTCAGCCAGTGTCTAGCCACAGAGTTATCCTATAACTTTTTTCAAAGTGAAAATGTAACAGCATTTGTCACTTTCATACCTTGAATTTCTACCTGCAAAATAAACATGTGGGTACAGATACATTTTTGTAAGAGTTCTGACCAAAAAAGAAAAAAAACAGTTCTAACTCATTTGGTGTTATAATGTATGTATGCATACCAGCTAAAATCAACCAAATCCCTTTAAAGGTGCACTACGTAACTTTGGGTGTGTCAGAGAAGTGAACATTTTCTAAGTTATATTCTCATCACTGAATAAATAAACTTTCCTCAAAGGAAAATGTGATCCCTGGAACACTGTTTGAAGTTAGAAAGCTTCCTGAAAAGTTACTGTTTCACTGTTGTTGTTTACAGCAGCAGGGCCAACTGTTTGGTTTACAAACATATTCTAGTCTTACATTTGGTTCCAGGTTCCTTAAAATAATTTAGTTTTGACTTATGATGATAGAATTATTCAATACTAAGAATTACATGTAGTAAAATATGTTAACTAACTGCAGACTCTGCAGATGTAAACAAATCCACCTCCTCTGAAACTGCATAGTGCACCTTTAAATGAAACATTATTTTTCTACATTTTAGATGGTCATAGTCCCTGAGAGTACAGCTTCCTATGAATGTGATTGAATAGATTAAGCACCACGTAGCCCACACTCTCAACTTTAACTTAAAAAGCACAACTGGCCAGGAAAAAACAATATCCCAGTGCTATTCCTTAAAGGTGCAGACAGTGTGTAGAATGTATTGGAGTTGCATTCTAGAACTTTCACCGCTAGATGCCACTAAAATATTCCGATATTACACAATGCAGCTTTTAAGCATGGGTACGTACTAATACAGTAATATGATGATAATGAGATAGAGTAGTGAATTGTGAACCAACTTAAAACTATGGAATGGTATATATAATATTTTAAATAACACACAGAACAGACCATGGTAATATGTCAATAATAGCAACTGTACACAAGCACAAAACAACAGAAAAAAAAGCATCTCCGCAAAAACACTCATTTCAGGTCTATCTTCTAACAATAATAGCAACAGTTTTTAGTAGGAGGGCTGCCTGTGTGTTGAGCCATGTGTGTATGGTTATAAAACGTTTAGTCCTAAAAAGCTACAAATGATGTCTAGGCCTTTTTGTTTGTGAACTCAAAATCACGAAAAGGGAGACAATCTCTGCTAAAGAAATTAATTAAGTCTACAGTTAAGTTTTTTTTATGACTTTCCACACAACTTGTCCTGGAAACTGTCCATTAGTTCAAAAACATTGTAACAGTTTTTTAACCGCACGGACAATACGCCAAAGACATTAATGGTGTACAACAACACGATTAACTCAAAATGTTGTAAAAGAAAATGGGACTTGCTTGCATTATGTTTGGTTGGAGTGGGAGCTGAAAAAAGTTAGCAAAGAAAGTGTATAAAAAAGATACAGTATTTTTTAAAGCAGGATCTGGCTTAAGTTAAAATAAGGTCACTACTGCTGTTTACTGTGTGTGTGTGTGTGTGTGTGCATAGCCTTGGATTGAGGAATTTATTTTTCTCCTCTCCCAGACAAACATGTTGTTCTGGTTGGGTAGCTTGTGGTCTCTGTATGGCTTGCCTACAAAACGGCAGCTCTGCTAGTAAAAACTGTAGCCTATGTCTTCAAACTTCAATCCATTCTCTTTTCTATTTTACTTTCTTATTCTTTCCCCCAATCACCAGCTCCCTTACCAAATCTCTCAGAAACTCAGAATTTTTTTGTGTAATTTGTCTAAAGATGGAATTCCAGATAACCCTTTAGTCTTTCCTTTAATTCCATAAGTCAAATTTCCACAGTGTTTCTTTATAGAGCACATGCTATAGCCCTAACCCTAACCCTAACCATAACCTTAACCCTAACCCAAACAGACCTAATTAAAAGCCTGTTTTATACGCTCTTCCAAACCCTGCTGCTTGCCACAATACTGTGGTTTTGTTCGGATGGTTTTCTCTCCCATCAGAAAGGCTGGAAGAAGAAACCTGTAGAGTTTCAGTTGTTTTAATAACTAAAATATATATTTTTTCAAAAGAACAATTATTCATCGTGGGAATGTTCTAGAATCTCCTGTAACTACTATATGAAAATATGTTTTTTTCTCCCTGTTTGAGTATTAAAAAAAAATATAAGTAAAAAAAACAAAAAAAAAAAAACAATATCAGTACTGTTAATTAAACGCTTGCTAACTAACCCTGCACTGAGCATGCTGTGTATGTGTGATGTTCATGAATAAATAAAGTAACAGCATAAATAGTACATTGCATATGAAAACTAAACACAAATCTTATAGTTCACTTTCTGAAACAATAAAGTATTTCTTAGATTAACGCCCTAAAAGAGTCAATTTGGTGGCTAGTTAAAAAAAAAAAAGTACAGGGGCAAAACTAGAATACTGGTTTATGAGATAAAGTGCTTTGTTCCATAAAAAAAACATTTTAACCTCTTCTTTACCTACTCTAGATGACAAGCAAAACTTTGTAGCACGACTACGCTTTTAGAAGACAATTTTGTTAAATCCCAAAGCAATAATAAAATTCCAAAATTAACTGTTAAAGGAAATTAAAAAATGCATTTTACATCACTGTTCACCAGAAATGTAGAGAGGTTAATACATGGACATACAGTAATACAGAGCACCGATATTGAATTACTGTAAAAGCGCAAGTTACAAATGATTCAATGAGTATGAGGATTTGGGTAAAACAATGCAGACATACTGTAGCCAGTTATAGGATATTTTGCTACATGTGATTTTAAAATCAGCACTTTGCAACAGAAGTTACGTAAACTCACAATATTATTATTTTTCCTCATATATTCTTTCTTGGACTGAGAATTGTCTTTGTGACGGATCAGTTGAAGCAACATTAATGTGGCTACGCTTTGAATAACTAACTTAAAGGTGCTCTGAAGAACTTTTAGTTTTTGTTCATTCTTCTTCTTGACAAAAGCGCTAGTGCGTTACTACGCACCTGTTGTTCCTGGTGAGCGTACCCATGACAAAGGCATAAAGAAAAAAATTATAAAATAGCCTTCTTTGCACTGATAGTCTCGTTTGCTGTTACATGTCATTTATGATCATTAAAGGAAAAATTTGACTGTTTCAGAAATATTAAAAAGTTCCTCGTAGCACCTTTAAGTGACTAGTTCTCCACATTCACAAAAATCTGTAACATATGATTCAGTATCCAATATCTTCTCACTTCACTAGAGTAAAAAAAAAACCTGTGGTGACATCTGGCTCCTGCTTCGCTCTTGTTGTCAATGGAGTCTCTGCTGCTGTGACAGGATGTTCTTATGAATATTAATCCACATCTGCAAACAGGCGCCATTTTGTGTTTTCTCTGTCATTGTGGGTCTTAAGGTTCCATTGACCTCAGCCCACCCTGAGTAGTCTCTGTGCCCCACTGCAAGGCCTGTGTACTGGGCCATGAGGCGGGCTACACAAAGTTGTTGGTGATTTGCTTCTGGTGTTCAAACAGGTCTTCAATCTCCGCGCTGTATGCGTCACCTATGAGGAAAAAAAGAACATACGTTACGTTATACCCCAGAACATGTTTGTAGGAAAAGAGAAAACATTTCTTCACACTTACACGTGCTATAAAAGCATGGAACAAGCTTACATACATTTTGTCAAGTACAACCATAAAGCTGGTTTATCATTTTTTATGAAAATTGAAAAGTGATTAATGAAATTGTTGTGATTTCATTTAATTTGTTGTTATTCAGTGTTTAAGTCTGGAATAGAGGATTTTACATCCTGTCCCAGAAAATGTCAGTTAATTTCAATAAATAACTATCACTGAAGAAATGTAAATGGTAAATGGACTCCAGTTATAAAGCGCTTTTCCCTGTTTTTTTCACAGACCCAAAACAATGCGATTTCCCATTCACACACACATTCATACACCGATAGCAGCAGCTACCACGCAGGCCATAAACTAACTCTCTTGCCCAGGGAAACGTCGACATGTGGTGGGAGCCAGGGGATCGAACCACCAACCCTGACACCCAGTGGACAACCACCTTCCCACTTCGCCACAGCCGCCCCATGTACATGAAGTAACACAGAGGAAAGGTATTTTGTTTGTCTGTCCTCACCTGCGTGACAGCCGTACATGTACGCTCTGTGGCCGTCGTATTTACACCGACATCTCATCACGTTGTTCATGAAGTCGGACTCAGCCATGTCCATCGCCGGGTTGATTTCCACCTGAAAGACACACACAATCAAACACAACTTTTAGTGGACAATAACAAGCACGGATTTAATATCACAACCGTTAATATTCCAGACCCCTATGGCACACAGCTGCGTACTTCATCATAACGACAAACATTTATTGGTAAACGGGGAGAATTTATTACGTTGTTGTTCAAACTTTCATCTAATACAGTATCTCCAGCTGGTCAAACAAGGAACACATCTCCTCTCTTTTACACACTGGGAAAAAGCCTTTTCCACAACAGAGCAGTCGCATGTAAAACTGTTAGGGCAGAGTGCACTGTTATTAAACACCAGTCGGTGGCTGGCATTGTTTTTATAGTCAATCTCATTTTCATCTATAAAATGCTGGATGACTTTTCCATATACAGTATTCCTAGTTGGAAAGTTAAATACACTATACTGTAGACTTTTTTCTCATGGGCTTAAAGGTGGTATCCGGCCAGTCCTGTCTGTTTACAGAGCCTAGGCTTGTGTATTATCACCAGCTGTTTGTTTTTTTCCAGCGCACACATAGTACAGACAGGTGGCGGATCATGAGGAGATATTCAAAGATTTTTACAAGCGTCCTCCAGAATCACTGACTCCACCTTTAAATGTCGGATGCTCATTTTAACTTGGCACTTGTCTACTACAGCAGCATATGGACTGAATAAACATGTGGTAGATCTTTAAGGAAAGCCCATTGTAAAGCACTTTATTAGTTGTATGAAAACATGTAACAAAGACACTTGTCCGCCCACAACACATGATAACTAGCTGCACAAGAGGTTACCTGAGTTCATGGAATTCTGGTATACAACAGTGTTAGCTCTGTTCCTCTCATACCAACATACATGTACAGTAAATATATGTAGTATGCAATATTAAAGGTGCTACGATGAACTTTTAAATATTTCTGAAACAGTCTAATTTTTTTTTCTGATGATCCTAAATGACATGTAACAGCAAACGAGACCATCAGTGCAAATAATGGTATTTTTATATCGTTTTTCTTAATGTCTTTGTCATGGGTACGCTCACCCAGGATCAACAGCTGACATAGTAAAAACACTACCGCTTTTGTCCAAAGGGGGTGCAAGAGTTAACACAAACTGGAAGTTCCTCAGGGCACCTTTAAGTGTCTAAAGTAGTTAATTATTAAAGTCTGTTGCCATAGAATAGCTATACGCATAAGGTTGTTTATAATGTTCGAAAAGCGTCTTATTTTGAGAGCATTCACACACTGGACTGACAGTCTGTCATTTGCAGCACGCAGCAGCTCTGTAACTTGCTGATACAACCATTCTCTTAATCTGCTCCGGTGATAACACTGAGAGAAGTCATTTACTGTAATAGCATGCTCTGTAAACTAGCTACACCCAGTTTTAAATACATGTTACAAAACAGCTTCAGGGGGGGACAGAAAAAAACGCAAAGTATTTATAAAAACAGAGGGGAAAAAACTTTAAAAAACGTAGTGAATGAACAAAAAGTCTTTCTTCATTTTTTTAAGGCTAAAATTACAGCGTTGGATAAAGGAGTGTATAGCCCCTTTTACACAGCCAGTGAAAGCCGGGAATATGCCGGCCTTTCGGCCCTCCCCCCAGCTGTGTAAATGCGACCGTTGCGGAACGGGGGAAGAAAGGTGCGAGAAATTGTTCCGGGAATTTTACTACCTCGGGGGGTAGTAAGATTCCCGACACAATCAGTTCCGCCTCTCTGTTTAAATGCTCGAGCTTGTTGTTGCGGAACAGGGGGGCGTTTGACGTTCCATAGCCTATACGTTCTAAACATGCGACCATGTTAGCAGTTGAAGGACGTGTGTTTAACATTAATCACGGCGGCCTGATGTCCCGTAAAAATCACCAAATAAAAGGAACGGCGTATAATCTATCTGATCATAAGGTCCGTTGCTCAATCCAAACCCCCGCGCTTCATTTTGCACAGTGTATGAGTCTATTTCTGCCCAGGAGAAGTTGTACAATGGGAAAGCTAGGCTAGGCTAAGCTAGGCTGCGATCACTATTATTCTAAGTCTGAGCGTATATCCACACTGTATTTCTATAGCTGTGAGGAGACAGCAGTCTCAGTTTCTGTGTGGGTGGGTGTGCGTCTCTCCGTCCGTTTGTCTGTGTGAGTGTGTGTGTGTGTGTGTGTGTGTGTGTGTGTATCGCTCTGCCGGGGCTGCTGCCTGTTGGGCTCAATGTAGACGCTGAAGCTAAAAGCTTCAGCGTCTACTTTCCTGTTACTTCAAAATAAAAGCCAACTCACGTTTGTCAAGTGAAATGCTAATGTGAAGCCAGTGAAATGCTTTTAATGTGAAGCCGCAGCCTTAATGCTCTATTTGTTTAACAGTAGCTAACTAGCTGCTCGCTGATCTAAAGATAGTGTTTTTTAATATAGAAAGCCGTGTCTCTGGCATTACCGGTGGTGACACGGGTTTATTTTGCTAAAAAAACGGCACTTTGTCCCGCACAAACGCACACATCTGGTGAATTGGGATCTGGTCACCCTAAAAGAGACTCGCTCACAGCCACACACACACAGAGGTGAAGCGGTCGGATTGATTTTGTCAGTTTTGGTTAACAGTCCATGTTGGACTCAGCGCGTAGCGAGATCAACTGGCACATCGTGGGCACAGTAAAATACGGCCCTCTTACTGCAAGCTCCAGCACTCATCTGCTCTCAATTCACCTGCCAGTGTTGTTGTTGTTAAAGCAGCTGACCGGCGCGGCGCTAAATGTTTACGTCACACCTGACGCTGTTTACAAGCACCTCTTTCATTCCGGACGCTGTGTAAAAGGTGCTACTGATGCGCCAGCAGGCCGGCGTTGCTTGGTTCTGTGTAAATAACACAGAAGCAAGCAAAGCCGGCATTTTGGAGTGATGTTGTTCCGTCAATTTGCCGCAATCTCGGTGTAAAAGGGGCTTATGAAAGAGAGGGGCTGGTTCGTTGGTGTAAGATGTGTTGCTCAGTTGAGAAAGTGGCAGTAAAAATAAAAACAGGGTAGAAGGCAAATTAGCCGATCCTAATGTAAGGGGGACATGCCGCTAGTTTGAGTAAAGGGAGGCGATAGTTAACGTATGTCTGTAATTGGTGCGTTTCATTAATTAACACTGGGCGGTTCAAGGGCAAGTGGATAGGCCTCCTGCTAAACAGTTCTGTAAAAAGCCCACCGTCAGAAGAGGCAGGCTTCATCTGTACTGTACTTTTCCATTTATCTATCACTTGTTTTCTAAGTTAAAGTGGCTATGAGGAGCTTTCAGTTTGTGGTTGATTCTAGCGCCCCCTTTGGACAAAAGCAGTAGTGTTGTCCTAAAGATCTTTGCTTGTGCGTGCCGGGGTTGTGTGCATTTGTTTAGGCACAGAGTGACAGAGGGTCCGCAGGTGCATTTGGATGAGGTAATGTATTGTGATGATGTCAGATTAATAATGGTAATATGTCGTAACTAGTGAAGCAAAAGGAAGCTTTGATTGAGTACCGTTCATAAACACAGGATGTTCTGGTCTGCCTGCTGTAAATCACTTTGTCTAAGTTCCCGGGAGATCGGACCCAAGCACAGGCATTTATAATAACAGTTTGCTGTTACAGGTCATTTATGATCATCAGAGGAAAAAGGAGACTGTTTCGTAAACATTTAAATGTTCCTCGTTGGAGGTTTAGAATTGGTTTTGTTCCTTCTCCTCATATGACCCTGAGCTTCTCAAATCCAGCAGTTTCTCATTTTTATCCTTCTCTATCATTCATTCCTGCTTTCCGCCTCCACATTTAGCTGGAGCAGTGCAACTACTTTATAATTGTAGCCCGTTCAACATGCTTGAAATACATCCAGTCTACTTGGCGCAGGCGTTATATATGTATATATATATATATATATATGCGTATATATATGTGTCTGTGTGTTTGTGTGTGTGTGTGTGTGTGTGTGTGTGTTGTGTCTATAACGAGTAAATTAAATAAATGTGTCTCCCATTGAGAGTAGAGAAGTGTCATGACAAATGACTGAGTGTGACTTCTCAGACAGACTGAGGTACCAGAAGTAATTATCAGACAATGAGTTACATAGTTGGGAGTATGGAATCGGAGGCCTGCTGCATATATACATAGATATATGAATATATGTTTCTGTGTGTGTGTGTGTGTGTGTGTGTGTGTGTGTGTGTGTGTGTGTGTGTGTGTGTGTGTGTGTGTGTGTGTGTGTGTGTGTGTGTGTGTGTGTGTGTGTGTGTGTGTGTGTGTGTGTGTTTAGTGTTGTACTAGCCACAGACCAAATCAACCCAACAGATCTTCTAAAGTTCACCAATTAGTATAGTATTATTTCTTTAAACTGTACAAAAAAAACTAAAATATGCACATTTCACAAATTGTCAACATATTTCCTCTAACACAAAGTTAATCATGTTTGAATGTTGTCACAAGGAGAGAATATACTGTACATTGAATTGTACAAAAATTGCAAAAAAGGGAGAAGTGAGAGATATAAACTGATGTCAGACCTGGAAGATGTAGTCTCCTGGCCGTACGTCCGTCACATCGACCCACTGACAGTCGATATCGTGTCGATACGTGTCCCAGCAGCCCACTGAAATACCCTGATCGCCCATGTTGTAGCAGGAGAACCGCTTCTGCAGTCCTATAACACACACAGACACACACACACACACACACACACACACAGACACACACACACACACACACACACACACACACACATTATTATCAATCAAAGCTCATTAATTGTTTGACAATCATTAAATAAGTGCCTTGAGCGTCCTGAATTGTTTTAGGCCATGTCCACACACACACTGATACACGCTCCTGTTTTAATGTCCATTTGTGACGTTTGCGTGCTGACAAAAAGTCCAAATTGCACAGAAAAAGAACAGGCTATGAAAATCCCCGCTATATGTGTCGACATGTCCTTTGACTAAATATTAACGCTGCTTTTTTCGTATTATTATTTATTCCAACCATGACAAAACAAATAAACTTTTACATAATACATTAAACACATTTTTTTTTAAATATTATCAAAACAGCCATAGCTCAGATATTGATATTAATTTCCTGTCCCTAATTGGAAGCAGCAGTGGCCCGGGACGTGTTAAGAGTGTTGAGCGTTTACCCTCGGGGCAGTACGTGTCCTCCAGACAGAAACTGGCCTTGTGTCCCTCGGCAACCCGCGTCCCGTTCAGCGTCAGCAGGTCGTAATGTGTGAACACCTCGATGCTGTGGTAGTGCCTGGGAACACAGGGGAAGAAAAAGAGTTCCAGGTGAGAGTGTGTAGGCCTGTGTGTGTGTGTGTGTGTGTGTGTGTGTGTGTGTGTGTGTGTGTGTGTGTGTGTGTGTGTGTGTGTGTGTGTGTGTGTGTGTGTGTGTGGTGTGTGTGTGTGTGTGTGTGTGTGCGTCTATGAGTGTGTGCATTTACGCTGAACTTGAACACTGGTTCCCTATGGCTCTGTAGCCTAATGACCTCACTGCTCGAACATGAGCGAGGGTGTCACCGTCACACCTCTCACAGTAGCTTGCTTTAGCAGCAGCGGGGCTTGGTTGCGCTGTTTACTCATTCTGAAAGTGAATGGAGGGCTTTGAAAAACACACACACACATCCATAGGCTTCTGATGTGTTGTTGTAACAAACTGAGGCCGACCTGACCGTGTGTGTGTGTGTGTGTGTGAGTGTGTGTGTTTGCCGCTAAACTGTCCCTTGTATCACACCCCGACCCGCGGTAACTGGATTTGGTTCAACCGTCATTTGCACACACACGTAATGAAGGGAAAGCTAATGTATCTGGAGGTTTCAAGGCCACCCGGAACTTACAGCCAAGACTGTGGGCTTGTTCAGATGTCTCCTTGACGACAGGTTTTAAAGTGCTCTCGTCATATGACAAGAAACTAACTTCTAGATCCGATCAAACCGAGTGGGAGAGTAGAATGTGTTAAAGCCTCTGGAAACGTACTCTAAAATAGTAAGAAATCAATATATGATATCAAAGTTGGATATCTTAAAAAACTGGATTGAAAATAAATGTGCATAAATATTTTAACACTTTTTTTTAACTGTTTGACAAGACTGTGTGGGCATCGCCGTACGTATTAACATTTCTCCATGGCAACAGTCATTGTTTTCATATAACTTTTCTATCATAATGTACTGGGACAAATCTCACACAGCCCATAGACTGTGGGCATGTTGAAGTGACTCCTTATGCTGTCATGACGACAGGTCTTAAAGGGCTCACGTCATCTGACAAGAAACTAACTTAGCGACCGATCAAACTGAGAGGTGTTAAGAGTAGCCCTGAGCACAATATCACACCTATGTAAAAACTAATGGACAGAATACAGCTGGGGCCCATTGACAGACAAAGGCTCTTGTGTTAAATGCACATGTTGCATGCTACCTGCTGAACCCCTTTCGTCAAATCATATGCACAACTGGCACGGGTCAGCATGTTTTTCTTTCCTGGTAGCAATTGAACGCAATTAAATTAAATATAACTCAAATTACTCAACTATGGAGGCAGCAACTATGTCATTAAAGCACGTACAGGCAATTTGGACGCTATTTTTTAATACAGGTATTCGTTTGAATATTTTTGACAGCCTCTATAAACCACTGCTCGTCACCTCTATATTCAGGACATTCCAAACCGCAGTTTTTCCCCTAAATTACTTAAAATAACAAGTAGCAAAACCACGACATCCTACAAATAGTAAGTTATAAGCGGTTCTTTCCATTGCCAACAACCTACACACACACCAGGGCTATGTAACACCTCATTTTATTCATTTATATATTTATGTTTGGGACAATGCTCATTAATTGACGGACAGGATTCTGTAAATAAACCAGAGTTAACTGTGAGTGCTTATTTTCAAACGCTGTCTCCAGCCAGTTCTCAAAGGTGCTCCGAGGAACTTTCAGTTTGGACAAAAGTGGTAGTGTTTTTAATACGCCTGCTGTAGTTCCTGGGTGAGCGTACCCATGACAAAGGCATTAAGAAAAACTATATAAAAATAGCATTCTTTTCACTGATGGTTTCGTTTGCTGTTACATGTAATTTATGATCATCAGAGGAAAAACTAGACTGTTTCAGAAATATTTTAAAAAAAATACTCGTAGCAATTTTAAAAGCAACCAAAATAAAATAAACAAAAACACAAATAACTAGATACATATCTATTGTAGCCAATGCCGTACCTATGACATGGTGCTTTATGTATCTTTGTTTAGCACTTTGTAACAGTGCTAAGAATAAATGAATGTTAACGTAAACACATCCAAGCTACTGTATGTAACACCTCCATGTATTACCTGTGACACTGGTGCCATGTCCAGCAAACTATAAACTCTCTGTGCAGAAATCAGTTACATTCTTCGTATTGGAACTTATGAACTGCATTGTCCTATTCAAAAGTAAAAAGTAAATAACTAAAACATATCCACGGATAGCCCATGTGTTCGTACCTGTGACACTGGTGCCATGTCCAGCTGTCTCTGCTGGCCTTGGGTCTGAAGTCGGAGCGTCCCAGGTTCATGATGCGAGAGGAGAACCTCAGCAGGCGGCGGTGACCGTAGGGCCAGTTCATCCGAGCGGCCGACGAGGACAGACAGTTCTCCTCGTTAGCGCAGGTCAGCAGGTGCAGAGGCCGGTCCTCCAGGTAGGCCGTCTCCTGGACCAGCTGGGCATCTAGGACCAGGTCTGGGGCAGCTGGGAGAGGGGGGGGGGGGGGGGTTATGTTATGATTCAAACAGATTTAGAACCAGAGAAGTGTGGGAGTATATAGCTGCCGCAGTAGTAGGTGTTACTGGTTTAACTCTGTGTTCAGGTACAGGTACAGGTAGTTTACCAATATTTTGGATTTAAACCAATGCTTATAGGGAACCTGAAAACGTAAACCTGGCAATGGGAGGTAATACTTTTCATTTATATGCACACCTCAAAGTGCACCACAAGAGTGAAGCTGCTTGAATAGGGCCATTAGCAGCTAGATGTCCACTGGAGAGGCCAGACACACACTAAGCATTCATATTGTTCGAAAAGTAAGATGAGGATCTTTAGTTTTTTTAAATGTGCGTTGAAGGTTAATGTTGTTTTTTATTCAATGTTCGGTCCGTGTTACACCGGTGTTAACTGAGACAAGATGGCTGTTCTCACTCTCTGAGCAGGTGACCCCCGCGGCCTTGGTTCCCCTCCTCTGGGACAGTGGAGGTGGTTGTTACGACGACACTGTTGAATGGAAAGCTCCGTGCCGACACAGTGAGACCCACTCAGGATCAATTCAGCTGCATTTGGGTCGCCGGTCCAGTACCAAGTCTCCTGTTGAGGGCAAGACAAGGCAAGTTTATATCTATAGCACAATTCAGACACAAGGCCATTCAAAGTGCTTTACAGGGGCATGAAATACATCAAGATTGACATTAGAAATCACATTTTTAAGAGATCACAAAAACATAGAGCAAATACAGGCAGAGTGATTGCCAAAGCGAATAAATTAAAGACAGCACAGTATAATAGCTCATTGTTACTATCATAGGTCATTGTCAACCAAGGGAACACAGGGGCTGTAACTATGGATCGGCAGCCATGTTTTTAGCTGTTTAAACATAAGTTTGTCAATAACTTTGACACCACTGATGAGATTTTTTGACAAATCTTGATGGAATGATGCCTGTGTCTACACTTTAGAATGACACTAATTAGTTTAGAGGTGGTGCTACATTGTTCCTTCAATAAACAATGCTCCCTGACTTCAGACACTGATCATCAGACTTTGAAGAAAAGTTATTGTGTGAAGAATTGATTCAAAACAAAACAACCTCTTAAAACCTTAAAGAATGGCACAGAATGTCAACGTTTACTACATTCTTTATATTATGAAAAATATAAAATAACTGTTTAACTGTTAACCTGTATAATTGTAAATCATTGTCTTTGCCCATTAATATTTTCAAGAATCAATAAACAAAAAAAAAAATAAATAAAAACTGCCTTCCACACATTGCATTGAAACGGTCATACAGTATGTCTTATAAACAATGACATGCGCACAAAGGATGCAACCGGTCTGAATGGGACAAGGGGTGGTACAATCAGGGATCAGAATGACATGTTTGCTGCAGAGCCACCATGTCAAAAACTAAACTGAACTAACTAAACTAATGGATGTTGAGTTGTAACCTGATGTGCACTAGATATGGTAAGCACCCAAAACAGGTCAACCCTGGAGCCCTGACATGTGTATTTGAGCCAAGGGTGTATTTCATTTTGGTCATGTGTCTTAAAAACTATGACATAATCCGGTCTAAATGGGTTAAGCAATGGTACTACAATCAGAGATCAAAATGAGATATTTGCTGCAACCAACTTGTCTACCAGTTATGGACAAGTTTGCACCCACACATGTACCGTATAAGTTTTATCACTATGTGCTTTTATAATGTGTAATGTAATGTAATGTATTCACTAATGTGGAATCAAAACTGAACTAAATGATGGATGTAGTGTCATTACCTGATGTGCGCTAGCTGCAAAGCCCAGGCCCAGCTGTCTGCAGACCACCATGGCCTCGTTGATGCCCCAGTTCTCACTGCACACGGAGCCCCAGCGCTTACGACCCCCGACCTCCATCAACACCTCCACACGCCCCTCTGAGTGCACCCTGCCCCCGCAAGACGCACCTGGAAGCAGACAAGATCAGGGGATGAAATGGGTGGTTCAGTATCCATGAAAGCTGAACAATCATTGAATGTTTTATACTGTATGTCTGTATTCTTTATGGCTGCAGCAAGGGTGTTAGTCTTCTGTGGAACATTAAAGTGCATCTTATCTTATCTTAATTTCTTCTTTATTTCGAACAAAAAATTAAATCAAAAGCAAGTGAGACGCAGCATACAAATACACAAACCAAAAATAATAATAAAGTGTCATAAACAATATAAATAATAAATTAATTGATCGTATGTGTCTGAAAAGGAGCAGGAGGAAACCAAAGCGTATTAATCCCCATCCCTAATTCAACTGCTTTAATTATCTTGTTTAAATTGATCAGTATTATCACCTATTTACATATGTTCACCAAATTATATAAATGTATACAATAGTCGAATATTTACAAAGCCATTCAAAAAGAGACAAAAAAATGAATGTTTGATGTGTGATGTATGTATTTTGATGGTGTTGTTCTGTACCATGTTCTCTATGCCAGTCTTGGGGACGTTGCAGCGCACTGAGGCGTCCTGGCTGTGTTTGAAGGTCCAGGGTTGGACCTCCTGGAAGTAGCAGTCCAGTATGGAGCGCTCCGACCCCTGGCACTGGACGCTGTTCATATGGATGGGTCCCGTACCTGGAGAGAGGGGGGAGGAGGTGATTTAAAAAACACACCTCATTTGTATTATTTTTTAAATTTTTTTAACTTTTTGCAAACTTTCTAAAGATTTGTTTCAAATGTTATGAGTTAAGTTTCTTTATTAGTCAATTTACACGAAGCACATTGGAATTCGTCTTTTCGCATATCCCCTCTCAAGTTACCACACTCGGAGGGGGTCAGAGCGCAGGGTCAGCCATAGTACAGCGCCCTGGAGCAGTTTTGGGTTAAGTGTCTTGCTCAAGGACACAATGGTAGAGATGGTGAGCACTGTAGATGTAATAGCAGCCACCACTAGTTTTACTACTAACACCCTGCTGTCCGGTGCCGGACCGAACCAGAGACCTCATGGTTACTGGTGGGCCCCTCTTTCCTCTATGCGATTCTACCACCCTTATGGCATTGGCAGACTTTATCACGCAAAGGAGAACCGACACACACACACACACACACACACACACACACACACACACACACACACGGCCCTGTATTCCTTCTACATCAAACAGTGCCTAACCAACAATGAAAAGTTCCTATCCGTCATGACAAAATGCTCCTCTAAGACAAGCAGTAAGAACGAAGCACCAACCAACATCTACTGAGGGGATCTGTCACACCTCATTACCAGCATTCTGTTGGCACGACAACAACATAGTGTGTAGTGCGCCACCCTGGGTGAACAAACGAGGCCAAGTCTGCTGTTTGTCAGCAAAACAAAAGACTTTTGCTAGAATTCGTTTGCCTCTAAAACAAAGATAATCTCTAAAGAACATAGACAAGAGGTGTTGGAAAAATGCCGAAAATGAGGTGAAAGCTAATGGCAGCTAACATGATGATAGCAGTATATGAAAACACAGACAAACTATGGATTCAGTGTTCTCTTAAAGACTCCATGTTATTTATTTGGATTGATAAACATGCCCAACTCTTTTCAGATGCTTTACTATCATGCAACAAACTCCTCAAATCACATAGCTAGAAGGATTTTGTGGATTTGGGTTTGCAGGGGCTGTAAAACAAAAAGACACACCAACAGCAAACTTGGGAATGAGGTTGCATTGAAATATACACACAACCGAAGCCACATGAACTGGGGGAAGAAAGAGAGAAAAATCATGAAAAAAGTGCAAAAACAAAGATGGCTGAGATGGTGAGAACCAGATTCCTGTCAAACCCAATCTGACTTTGTGTTGGTTTGGGTAGATTGTAGGCCTGCTGCTTCCATACTGGTCACCAATGCGTGGGTTCACACGTACCAAAAAGACACATCTAAAACCACTTTTACCCGTCTCTCTACATGGTAAAGAAGGCCACAAACTAGGTTTCAAACTCCCACTGTTTAAGTTATCAAGAGAAACATGGGGCCCACTCGGTCAAAACAATCGCTGACATGCTGTATTTAAAACCTAATTTGGGAAATCCACAAAACCCCTAAAAATAAATTCAAGAAAAGTGGCCACACACACTTTAACATACACACAAACACACACATGCGTTGAGGGCTGTTTGACTGCCCTCACGTACGTACAACACAGTATGTATATGTATCTCAAGGGGCAAAATTACACAGTAAAATAACAATGTTGGTCGAGAAAGGAAATAGAAACGCGCTCCCTGTAATTTTGACTCGCTGATGGTGACAATAAACGTGATGATGATGGGACTTAGAACGTTGGCAGATGGACGTTCTAAAAACGAACTTGAAGAAAATATGTTACACAAGCGCTATTCCATTTCCTAAACGATCAAACGGTGAACTTGAATGGATGTCGAAGATTGAGACAGATACGTCTTAGAAGTTATGACTGAGGCATAACTTAAGACGAGACAGGTGAATGGGGTAATGCTTTTAACTTAGAGATAACATCATGACACTTTGCCAGTTGATTACTTACATTAAACAGACAATTTTTGTACACTTAAATAAATATTGAGAAATGTTTTGAATAAATATAATAATGTGGCAATATCTAACTAATTATGACATACATTTGCATCTCCTTAGAAACCAAAAACCTAGATGTTGGTGAAGCCCGATTGGAAATCTTCTTTTTATTTGTACGACATATTAGATCCAAAGTTATAGTACTTGAAAAAAAATATGAGTTTGCTCTCAGTCAAATATAGTGAAATGTCTCCACATGTTGAACTTGGGCTGAGCGTTTGTTTTAGTGTTCATCTGTGTTCACGCAACCAAGCTTTCAATTCATATTTCTGTGAAAGACATCCAAGCCACTGAAACCTCTTCGATGCCCAGCTCCAAACATCTCCACCAGTACAAGGAACAGCCTGAGCTTGATCACCATATAATCACAATTGGCAGGTGCATTGGTTCATTTGGCCGGATTAGAAAAAATGTACTTAAAGGGATGGAAACAGTCTAACATCGGGTCAAATTCCTGTTGAGAATAGCGCAAATAGTTGGTTAGCTCTGAGGTTTGCAAGGGAAACCCTGTTCTTTGCCTGTCTGAAATTACCCTCCCGTTTAGGCACATTAATGTAGTGTGTGTAGTGTTTTTCTTTCCCCCTGGGACGCCTGCTAGCCCAACGCTCTGTCATCAGATAGGTCTGTGTCTTTGGCCAAGTGCTAAAATCATGTACGTTTGTAAATAGCTCTGTCTGCCTGTGGGCTGTTAGATGGTCGAACGCCAACCAGCATCAAAGACATGTGTCCTTTTGTCAACAGGATCTCAGAGCTGCTGAATAAAAAATAATCTGGTGTTAATACTTACAGCCTGGGCTCTCTTTAGCACACACACACACACACAGTACAGACAGGTAGAGGATCGAGAGGAGATATTCACTGATTTTGACAACAATGATTTCGTCTAACAAGCGTTCTCCAGAATCGCTGACTCCACTTTGACTTTAAGTGCGTGCCTGTATTCTCTATGTGCAGGTAGATGCATATGATCACGCAAGTGTTTTAACAAATCTGATGAGTGATACCACATTCAGAGCCAGAATCTGTGACTGGCAGATTGTCTTCAGCCCTCTGTATCCAACCAGCCATTGGAAAAAACTTTCATCCCAGTATCTCGTATGATCATCGTACGTAATTGAGAGCTCTCCTGTGCGGTCCTGTTGCTTCACACTTCTGACTCTGAATGAGTTGATAGGAATCCTGAAGATTATTGTTCTCGCGTGCTGACAGAGAGCAAGTGTGCATGAGCGTAATGTCGACTGTCTATCTCAAAATGCTGATGCTTTTTTAGATATAGGGATTTAGGGTGGTTACACAGGCAAGAACATTGTTTTTTGAGGCACTAGTCAATTTAGTTTTGGCTTTCCATGACATGTCTTCTTTCAGTAAAATAAAAGGTCCATACTTGTCTGTTTGCTCCTGTATATTTCTCCTATACAACCATATTTAATGGAAACATATTTTTTTGTAAATACCTCAATATGTATTCGAATTTTTTTAAATTGTATATTTAAAAATATTATTTCTTTATGTTAGTTCTCAACTGGCAAAGTTTCATATTGATATCCAGAAGTTAACAATGTAACCCTATTCACCTGCATGCTTCACCTTAAAGAGGAAATAACTGTAAAGGCACGACTTCAACATTTCACAATTCACTCTCTCAGGACGTCTCTCTCGGTGAGGGTTTTTCTCTATCAAAGAGTCTAATTTTGGCCTTTTCCAACGACATATATAGGCCTGTGTTTATGTGGCCTTCGTGCACATGGAAAATTATATGTCACAGTAAAAATGTCTAACAGGCAGCATGTTATAGAAGTGAAGCTGAGAGGGCACTTTGAAGTTAATGTTCTTGCATTGCTAGTGTGTATGTACAGTGTAAGTGAAGTTAGGGGCCGAAAAAAAGCTGTGTTTGAGAGAAAAGATGTACATAAAATACTGTATGTATGTGAAGTGTGTTTATGGCCAATTCAGAGGAAAACCTATTTTAGGGTACAAATTGGTAAATGGACTCCACTTATATAGCTTTTCCCTGTTTTTTCACAGACCCAAAGCACTTTACATTGTTTTGTACACATTTCACCCATTCACACACACACATTCATACACCGATAGCAGCAGCTACCACGCAGGGTGCAAGCTAACTATCGGTAAGCAATTTGGGGTTCAGTGTCTTTGCCCAGGGACACTTTGACATGTGGCGGGGACATCGAACACCACCCTGCAACCCAGTGGACGATCGCCCTACCAGCTTGCCAATGAAAAGCGTTTTTGTCCCTTGCCAAATTAAAGACATCTTCACCTCAGACTGTTTGAACTTTGGTTAACCTTCAGCATGACCAAAAGACCAAAGGTGCCAAAGAAAAGCAGACTTTAAGACTGGTGCATATAACGTCCCTTTAGAGGAGCCAACTAAACCAGATTATGATTCTGTTAAATCCTCAAAGAAGCATAATCGGGGCACACATGACATCATCTTCAGAAAACCCAATTTACAGGAAGAGGTTAAAAAGTCACAGGGACTAATCTAAAACATGCAAAACCATTCTTATATAATCAACCGACCAGCTAAACCAGCAGACAACCTTTTTTAACCCACATTTCAACTTGATCAGCTGGATTAGAGGCTACACCCCAGTCTGAGGCTCCATGGGGGAAGCCGTTCTCACAGCTAGGGTGGGGACACCACCGGCCCAGCTGGAGACTGACTGAGAATCTCTGCATCACCCGAGCATGAAATTTAAAAATCGCAGCAAAAAGAACCACTTGAAGAAGATTATGTCTGTGGATTTAGCTAACATATGCCAATGTCAACCACCCTGGTTTATAGTATTACATTGTGTGTGTGTGTGGTGTGTGTGTGTGTGTGTGTGTGTGTGTGTGTGTGTGTGTGTGTGTGTGTGTGTGTGTGTGTGTGTGTGTGTGTGGTGGGGGGTGTGTGTGTGTGTGTGTGTGCTGTTTGGGCAGCTGCTAGCCCTAGCGCAGAGGACTCACACAGCTAAGATACCCGCATGAACAAACTTGTTACCTTCACAAGGTAAAGGCAAAGTCTAACACACACATACACACACCACATCACCCCCCCCCCCACACACAACACGCATACACATTACATCATCAAGACAATTGGGTGCAGCGTCTCAGATAAAAACACTGGGAAAGCCTCCCTGTCTTCTCTGGAATACCATGACGCGTGACAAACACATTCAACATTGCAGACTCAAAACAAGAAGATTACATGTGGAGTTTTCCGGAATCTCCACTCAAACGTTGTTGCGAAAAGAATGCCTTCAAGTCCAGCAGACAGTGACAAAAACCGTGCATTTTGCCATAAAAGCATGAAACTGCATGAAGCTAGAAAATGGAAATAATAATAACTTCAGCTATAGTGCCAAGCTCCAAGCTGGATTCAACTTGTGCTGTCAGTGGCAGCCATTTTCCAAAATGGCCACCACCAAAGTGCAAGATTCTAGGTAGAAAATGGTATTCATCCGCTGGGCTATCTACAACAGAAGTTCTCTCTCTCTCTTACCTGTACGGGCTTTGAGTGCGAGAAAAGCGCTACATAAATAAAATGTATTATTATTATTTTGTTATTACCTTGACCCATGAAGGCTCCGTTCAGGGCGTCCTTAGCGGTTCCAAAGCCCAGCTCTCTGCACACCACGCTGGCTGCAGTTCGCTCCCACATGTGGTCCACGATGGTTCCCCACTTCCCGTCTCTGAGCACCTCCACTCGCCCCTCTCCGAGCCTGGGACCGGCCTTCAGACGCACGGGCTAGACAGGGCAGCAGAGGGAATACACTGTCACTCTGCTTACTGGTTGTTAAAGGTGGAGTCAGTGATTCTGGAGAACGCTTAATGTCAAAATCACTTTATGTCAAAATCAGTGAACATCTCCTCATGATCCGCTACCTGTGTGCGCTGAAAATAATCCAGTGTAAATACACAGCCTAAGATGTGTAGCTGGTATGTAAACAAAGGGTATGTCAACAAAGGGATCCCACAAGCAACATTCCCGATTTCAGAAACCTAGGCTGTGTATTAGCACTGGATTTTTTTCTCAGCGAACACACAGTACGGACAGGTAGCGGATCATGAGGAGATATTCACGGGATTTTCAACAAAAAGTTATTTCGACAACGAGCATTCTCCAGAATCGCTGACTGACTCCATCCTAAATGAACACAGCACATGATTGTTCTATAGTGTACGTCTATATAAAACCTAAATCTCACCACCACTGGATGGGGGGCCTGGGGTCTTCCTGAGGACATGCGAGCGAACTGTGGTCCTGGGACACACTTGACCACGGCGTGCCTCCCGTTCTTACAGGGCGAGGGGCTCCGCGGGATGGAGAGCTGACCCAGGCATTCAGACAGGGTGTTCTCTGTGCCCTGACAGTTCATCTTCTCCACCCAGAATCCCTTCTTCTTCGACATGATGCTCAATCTAGAGAGAATTTTTTTAGTCAATATCCAGCACACTTAAAAGCACAAAGCAACATGGTTTTTAAATGTTAAAAGTGCTCCGAGGAACTTTTAGTTTGTGTGAATTCTTCCACCCCCTTTGGACAAAAGTGGTAGTGTTTTTTTACTATGCTAGATCTAGATAGTTCCTGGGTGAACGTACCCATGACAAAGGCATAAAGAAAAACTATATAAAAATAGCATTCTTTGTACTGATGGTCTTGTTTGCTGTTGCATGTAATTTATGATCATCAGAGAAAAAATGAGACTGTTTAAGAAATATTTAAAAGTTCCTTGTGGCACCTTGTGTACTAACATTGGGACGATATATGCTACAATCAAAGTTAAAGTTCAATAAAAAAAATTTCATCATCGTTAACCGTTGCCTCACAATGATTGGTACATGAAAATGCAACCAACCAAATCTACTCAAACTTTATGGGACGGTCCTTTAAATACAGTTGTACTTGTTCTCAAAGGAGTAAGGTCAAACATGGCAACTTGAGGAATAGTTTTTTCTTTTTTATTACCTTGTTGAAGGATCTGCAACCTTGGTATCCCAGATTTTCCTGTAAAAGTACCAGAGAAAAGAGACAGAGTTTAGTTCTATCAGATCTGTATATGTGTGAAGGTTCCCAACACATACACACACACACACACACACACACACACACACATGCACACACACACACACACACACACACACACACACACACACACACACACATCGCCCTGTGAGGTGTCCTGGGTGACCAATTTCTCATGCACCGAGGTAGTGTGACTGTAGAATACACTGTAGCATCTGCTGTTTGTTTTATGTGTAACCTGGCCACACAAGAGGGATCTCCGCCACAGCAAGTAGTGGCACACACACACACACACACACACACCAAGTTGCTTGTTAGTAGAACAGAAGCCATATAGGGCTATTTGGTGATGAGTTAAAATAGTTACGGTTCAGACGCTGACTTTATCGAGAAAATTATTCATACTGCTCCACATACCTCTGTATATAAAGCCTGAATAAGCTTTGCATGCGGCTCTGTGGTGTGTGTGTGTGTGTGTGTGTGTGTGTGTGTGTGTGTGTGTGCGCGCATGTGTATGTGTGTGTGTGTGTGTGTGTGTGTGTGTGTGTGTGTGTGTGTAATGGTCGGTATATTGATGCAGATGATTTGGTAAAAATGTACTGTTAGATTTCAATGTACTATAACTTCACTGTTCATTTCACAGCATACAATCCCCCTTACTTTTTACTATTTACCGTGTTTATGTTTAGAGTAAGTGGCCAGTGCATCATATGTTACCCACCCCAAATGACCCACCTTCAAATTGAATAAAAAGTCATTGCGTATTCAAATGGTAAATGGACTTGACTTATATAGCGCTTTTTAGACTCTCAGCCCCAAAGCGCTTTACATTTCTTACCACATTCACCCATTCATACACACACTCATAAACCGACGGCAGTGACTTCAACTTACATTTGAAGAGGAGACTTCAGTGTCGCTTGTTATGATATGTGTACATAACTACAGGATGTGAGAACTATAAAAAGATTTAAAAACACACATTATATTTTGAACTATGTTTTCAACCTCCTAAGCCACACGGAGTCCCGAAAAAAATCATGATGACATTCAACATCAGTGATATACGACATTTCTGGGAAGAACAGGGTTTGACCAAAGACGATATGAAAACAGAAACGCTGGCAGTAGACTGCTGCCCTGCTGCATGTCCAAGAAATGACAGAAACAGAATGAGGATTTATGCTTCAAGTCAGCTGAGTCTGAGAGGAAAGCCTTCTGTGTTCTCTTGGCACACACACACACACACACACACACACACACACACACACACACACACACACACACAGAACAGGCATGCATCACAGAGCGTCCCAGGACATCCTCAAAACCACCGGCATTCACAGGAACTACACCAAAACACTTAGAGGTGGGTGTGCTACAGCCTGACCGATAGGGGCCCAATGTTGACCAATAGTAATGGTATTTAACCAATGGTGGTTGGTTGATGGGCGAATGAATTCCAGTTTGTAATGCATGAGGTCATTTAGAGACTAACATGGTTATACATTGTAAATGGTGTTGTTTACATAAAGTACATTTATCCAAAAGCTCTTTATAATTTTTACTCTCATTCACACACCCCTATGACAGTTAATTTACTTTATTAGTAAATTGCTACATTGAAATGTGTCTTTTTCACTTCGGAGGGGGTGAGAGCGCAGGGTCAGCCATAGTGCAGCGCCCCTGGAGCAGTTAGGGATTAAGTGTCTTGCTTAAGGACACAAGTAAGTAAGTAAGTAAGTAAGTAAGCTTTATTTATATAGCGCCCTTCACAGACCAGGGTCACAAGGCGCTTTACATATTTTTACATTTCATACACACACTCAAACACCGATGGCAGTAGCTGCCATGCAAGGCGCTTTCTGAACCATCGGGAGCAATTTGGGGTTCAGTGTCTTGCCCAGGGACACTTCGACATGTGGCGGGTATGCGAGGAATCGAACCTCCGACCCTGCACTCCAGAGGCAATCTTCCTACCCACTTCGCCACAGCCGCCCCAGTCTATCTCTACAATGGTAGAGATGGTGGGTACCATACATGTAATACCAGCCACCACTAGTTTTACTACTAACACCCTCCTGTCCGGTGCCGGGGATCAAACCAGAGACCTCATGGTTAATGGTCGGCCCCTCTTCCTCTAGGCCATTTTTTTTAAATATATATTTACAACTGGCATTCATCAAAATGAGCCATTGAGGTTTAGTTGCCATTCAATGACCCTGTAGAGTAAAGCTTATACACATATTTCAGAATGACATCATACGAGTGGGCAGCATGAATGGTTTTCTTTTTTGGCGGCTAACTGACACGGTAGGACAAGGAAAAAAATGTATTAAAAAAATACTCCAATCCGGATCTGAGTAGCATTCCTATTTAAAGAAACAAACACCTCTAAGGATATTTGTATGAAAGGTCAATATTTGATTTACTGACGCGACCTCTGGACATTCCCGTAAAGGTAAAATAAAAAAACCTTAAAAATAAACTGAGGAAGTTGGAATCAAGAGAGCCGTTGTCATTGACGTTATGTTATGTAGATGAATGCGTGAAGTCATGGGCCGCTGACGGAACACTTTCCACTTAACAACAATGATGTTGTGTGTGTGTGTGTGTGTGTGTGTGTGTGTGTGTGGTGTGTGTGTGTGTGTGTGTGTGTGTGTGTGTGTGTGTGTGTGTGTGTGTGTGTGTGTGTGTGTGTGTGTGTGTGTGTGTGTGTGGGGTGTGTGTGTGTGTGTGTGTGTGATTCCAGGTAAAGTGTGTAGAGTTTATACCTACTCAATGGGCCAGAAAAGAGCTCTCGTCAAAAATATTAGTAAAAAATACAAACTATGCCTTCACTTTGCCAATGATTTCAGCAATTAGAGGCACTTTAAAAATTACAGATGCTATTTTCGAAAAACACTTTTGCTATGGACTTAAAGCACAAATGCAGCTCTGAGTAGCCCAATGAAGGGCTGAAAATATTAACACGCAATGCCCTTAAATAGCCTTGCGTTCTACCTTTCAAAGCTATATCAAAATTCCCCCATAATTTCAACTAACTAGTGTGCGTGTGTGGCTGTAAATGAAACCGTATGTGATGGGCCAAGTCCTGCTGTAAAATTGCGCCAAACACATCGTATAGAATTTAGCACTTGTTCTTTACAGTGTCTTGAATTACAGTAGTAAAAAGGATTAAATGTGTCTACCATGTGGTTCTACAGCGGTAGCATGTCATCGAGGACAGTGAGTTTACACACACACACACACACACACACACACACACACACACACACACACACACACACCACACACACATTTTCCCATGAGGCAAACATGTCTGTGACTTGTTAGTGACCTCACCACAGACCAATCAGGTTCCCTCTTCACAAACCAGCAGGAGTTCTACATACGGCGGTTATAAACGAAACCTTCTTTCATTGGACTGGATTACATCACCACTAGTTAAAGGTGGAGTCAGTGATTCTGGAGAACACTCTTTTTTAAATCAGTGATTATCGCCTCACGATCCGCTGCCTGTCTGTACTGTGTCTGCACTGAAAAACACAGCCTAGGTTCTGTAAACTGGTATGTAAACAAAGGGGCCCACCGTAGCTAGCATCATGCCCGTATAGTATACAGAGCCTAGGATTTGTATCACCACTGGAATTTCTTTCTGCGCACACACAGTACGAACAGGTAGCCAATCGTGAGGAGATATTCACTGATTTTGAAAACAACAACCGTTCTCCAGAATCAATGAGTCCACCTTTAATTCAAGGGAAAATATAATGCATTAAAGTCACTTTTTTAGGAAATGAATTCTATATACATGTATGTTATTGCAATAGTTATCATGAGCAGTATAAGAGCATATCTCTACGTGCTGTGTGCTGAAGCAGTGAAGACACAGCCTCAGTATTAGTTTGTTTTCCAGCTCAGTAGCCGTCAGCAGACTTGCTTAGTCAAACATATCGTGTATCCTGCACTTGTTTTGGAGCCGAGCGAACAGAAGCTAATGATAGGGAGTCGCACCCACCTGTTAAAACACAAGCATTACACCACTGTTTGGGTGTCATCACCCACGCACTGCACACTGGCTGGATTTCTAGGTTTTTGGGGGTTTTCGTGTTAAAGGTGCAGTATGTAGTTTCATGGTAGGGGGGATTTGTTTACATTTGAAAAAACTGCAGTTAGTTTACAAACATATTTACTCTTCAAGTAATCCTTAGTATTGAATAATTCTATAATCAGAAATCGTGACAAAAATATTTTGGGGAACCAGGAACCAAAACATAAGACTAGAATATGTTTGTAAACCAAACTGTGGGCCCTGCTGCTGTAAACAACAACACTGAAACAGTAACTTTTCAGGAAGCTTTCTAACTTCAAACAGTGTTCCAGAAACTACGTTGTATGTGTTCTATTCAGTTATGAGACGATACCTAATATGTTCACTTTTCTGAGCTGTTATTGAGGTTATTGTCACAATAACACCTTGTTCACTGTAATAACAAAAGGCATAATTGATGCTCATTTGGCTCATTAGGTGCCATTAGGTTTAATTTGAGCAATATCATCCAAATTTAATGTTTTTTTGGACATAACACTTGGCTATGAAAAAGTTAAAAATAAAGAATTAAATATTTCTTGTACAGAGAATATTGAAGTCAATATCTAATAATTTAGGAGATCATAAAAGATAGGAATTAAGGGATCCTGCTGTATGCCAAGTATACTAAATATTTCCGTGCAGACCAGATTGAGCCGATATAAATCACTGCATACTCTGTTCCTAAGTTTTTTCTGAGCCACTGAAATATCCACCAGCCTGCACCAGCCTGCCCGGCATCCACAGATTAAAAGGCGGTAAAAACAAATGAGAGAGAAGGTCATTGAGGAAGATCACACAGTCATCAGACACTGGTAAACCAGACTCGGTCGCACACACAAAATGGCACCCAAAATGCCTGAAAATCTTACCCTAAGATACCTCATCATAATAACAATGTTGTCTGAAATATAATCGAACATAAAAAGCTGGTTAAAGGTGCTACGAGGAACTTTTAAATAGTTTTGAAACCATCAAATTTTTCCTCTGATGGTCATAATTGACATGTAACAGCAAACGCGACCATCAGGGCAAAGAATGCCATTTTTATATAGTTTTTTTCTTAATGCCTTTGTCATGGGTATGCTCACCCAGGAACAGCTAGCATAGTAAAAACACTACCGCTTTTGTCCAAAGGGGGCGCAAGGTTTTTAACAACACTGTAAGTTCCTCGGGGCACCATTAAGTCCCCAAATCACTACAGTGACAGATGCAGACAGACAGGTGCTGACGCAGCAAACTGCAGCTGTAATTGGACATAATTCACACAAGCAAGTGAAAAACTGGCTCAACTGACTGCTGACTCATGTACTTTCTCTACATCTACTGTTACTTTTGTCCTCCTCCTTCAACAACTGCCTTATTCTACACTCACACACACACACACACTACACACACAACAGGTTATACAGCTATACTTGCGAGGACCCTAACCCTAACCATCAGAACAAAATGCCTAACCCCACCCTTACAATAACCATTACCTAAACCTAATTCTAACCTGAACCTTAAAACCTAGTGTTAACCCTCAAATAACCCTTTGAAGGCTCATAAGGTCTAAAACTCAAATTGGTTCTCACAAAAATAGTTGTACAAGTACACACACACACACACACACACACAAACACACACATCACGCACGCACACAGCTATAATTGGGTGTGTGTTTTCTTTCACTCTCAGCAGAAACCTTGGAGAGCCCTGGTCCTTACCAACCTGTAATTACAGCATCTTCAGACTCTCATCTTAGAGACATAGGGAGCCCATAGACAAGACATGGACCAGCATTTCTAAGAATGAACTGAGCAACTCGGGGCAGGGTGGAGAATTAGGGTGGGAAACGCCACTGACTAAATATGGTCAGACCATGTAATACAATCCTAAGCCTTTCCTGGCAACTGCCATAAAGGAATATGTTACATGAAAACTGAACGTCATATGGCCTCCAGAGTCCAGACCAATCGTTTCTCGGTGACTCTTGCTGACATTTTGCAATTATAATTACAGTGGCAATTTCAGTCAGAGTGCAATCCTTACAATTACAAGAAGCTGCAGCAGAATTACCTGTTTGTCTGTTTGTGTAACTGTCTCTCTCATGTATAAATATCCCAATACAATAAACATAGACACAGGTTTTATCCCAATTTTAGAATACTGTAAAATATATTTTTGTCCATCAGTTGCAGCTAGGAAGTCAATGAGGCATGTGTACTGTACATCTAGAACCACTTTGAAGTCAAAAACACATGCAAAAATATGCATTTGTGGACACACAGAAAAACAGGTACAGATTTGGAAACAAACACAACTCATCGTGGTTTGGGACCAATATAGTGCCAAAGACTAACAGCAAAACAGCAGGTCATACTCAGGACGCCCCAGCCCGACCAACATGTGTCAAGTCATGACCACTTCTATGCCAGAGTCTTATATATACTGTATATATGATTTACACACCCAGTAAAACAACAATACTTTTAGAAGCAGATATGTTGGTAAAGCAGTATTATCTTCTTTGTTGTGGCTTGGGTCAAAGTTCTAGAATAGGCCCTTGTGGAATGCAACTATTCAAGCTACTTTTCCATGGACTTTGAAGGAGGAGATCATTTAAAAAAAAAAAACATCCTAAAACACCCAGCGAGCAGATTTCCCTACAGGCTTCATTCACTCCAAGCCCTTCAAGCTACAGAAGCCCTGTCCTCTGTCATACAGTATCTCTCTCTCTCTCTCTCTCCTCTCTCTCTCTCCTCCTCTCTCTCTCCTCTCTCTCTCTCCACTCTCTCTCACTCTCTCTCTCTCCCTCTTCTTGGTGAGCCGCCAAATCTCTAACATTTGCAGCCCATACGAATCTACCAATCTAATGCCTCACTTAACTATGGCTGCTGGTATATTTCTCATCTCCCCCATTCTTTGCATTAAGTGGCGAGATCTGTAGTGGGATAGGAAATCGAAGAGAGAGGCATGAAAAGCGTCACACCTGCAATGCGGGGGAAAAGCTGTGCCCTAATAAATGACCCTGTATAGATGGTGCACACAGTCCGAAAACCAAACCTCATTGTGAGGACCTTTTTATGACTGAAGTTATGATGCCTGATGATGCCCTTCACCAACAATAGCATCCAGTAACAGGTCACTGTTGTGTTCGCAATAACAGAGTTAAGAAGGAGATAGCTTAAAGGTGCAGTGTGTAATATCGAAAAATGTATAGTGGCATCCAGAAAGTTCTAGATGGCAACGCTTCCTTACCTAACCCATCCCTGTCGAATAATAACAGAAGCTGCGGTGGCCTTCCAGGACAAGAAGGTAGTTAGTAAAGATGGCATAATCCACCACTGCCTCAAGTCTTCCCACAATATCAAGTGATGAGGTGAAGATGTATTTAGTTATTATTCAATAGTACTTCTTCTTAGTTTTCCAACAGGTGCATTTCCCCAGGAAGCCACTTTATATAAAATTGCCTATGGCCGTTAAGTTTGTCCGTTCTTCCCTACTGTAGAAACATGGCTTGAAATAAAATAAAAACGATAATCTTTTATTTTCAAAGATTATACAACTAACTAAAATATCCTTAAATATTTTTTTTCATTTCTACTAAGTCTGTCCTGAAAAATGTGATTAAATTCACACACTGCACCTTTAATTCAAGGGCAATAAGAAATACATTGGATGAGGGAGTAGGCTACTGGTCTAAGTCTATAAAAACAATAAGTTCCCCCCTCAACAACAGCTTTAGCCTCTCAGTAGCAAGAGGAATCTAGCACGTACAGTACGGAGCAGATGTTGCGGTGTGTTGCCAGTTGAGTCAGAATAACTTGGGCCAAAAGGGAAGGAAGGAAGGCAATAGCTAAACTGTGAATCACTGAGAACCGGCAAGTCTCCAGGAGCGAGTCCAACTGGGTCTCCCCTCAGCGAATGATTGGACATTATATTCTGTCTTATTATAGCAATGGAGTAATTTCTCTGCTAATGTGTGTGGTCCTGCTTTGGTTAAAGGGCAGCAGCGTTAGCAAAAACCACTGTCAACTTTTTAGTTTTTTTATGCCTTATTCAGTGGGTGGAAAATAAGCGTAGGTGCAAAGAATTCTATTTTTATATAAGTTTTCTTAATGCCTTTGTCATGGGTACGCTCACCCAGGAAACTACAGCTGGCGTAGTAAAAGCACTACTGCTTTTGTCCAAAGGGGGTGCAAGAATTAACCCATACTGAAAGTTCCTTGGAGCACCTTTAAACAGCCGAAATGTGTCATATACAGTATAGCACTCGTATCAAAATGTGAAGGGTTGAACGTGTGGTCTATTATTGTTTACTTAAACTCTAATTAGTTACTTCCTGATTTTAATAAATGTTTTCCTAATTTTGGACTTTACCTCATTAGGGAAAGTTCTCTTTTGGTAACCTATTTAAAAAAATATTTTGTTAGTATTGTATTTGCGACAGTATCAAAACAAATGTAAAAGGATACCCAGCCCTAATACACCTGCAACACACACACACACACACACACACACACACTCACCACACAGGGGTGTAAAAGTGCAGAGATGCATGGCTGACTCAAGCCCTGCAGAGGTTGCCCTGCCAATAAGACGAGTTGTCTCTCGGAGACCCTCACCCCTCTCTCTCACACAGCTCCCTCTGTCACGCTACGTTCTATCGATGGGAGAGTTAGAGCACAATCAGCAGCGATGTCCCAACCGCCGCACGGGAATCTAAAAGTTAAAGTGGGGCTGTTTGTCTGCGCGCTGCTATAGCTACAGATAGCATCGCACTGAGAGAGAGAGAGTGAGAGAGAGGTAATGAGGTGAGCAGAGGTGATTTGCCTAAGAGAGAGGTGTAGAGAACGGGGCAGTGGCTATACGGGACAGGGGATAGCTTTATCACTATACTGAGGCTGGTGCAGTAAAGGGGGGACATAGGGGAGAGGAGGCTGGGGGAGGGAGATAAGCCCCAACAAAAGGCCTTTACTCAAAGTGCCTCTAAACGGGATGCCACGGTTGTTCTTTTTATTCTCCGGGATGTGTTTTTTATTCACTTAACAATGGGCTGAATGGCACAGCTTGTCCTTGTGAGCTACAGTTTTTTTGCAGTCTGATGACCCTGAGTTCATTAAAGCTACAGTGCGTAACTTTTATTAAGTGAATGTCGGTTACATTCAAGCCATCGCCAAGGAGATGAAACCAAGTTGATAAGCGTATCAGCTCAACAAAACTCTCTTGTGTTTTTCTTAATATAGCAGTGTTTACAAACTGGTGTCGCCCCCCGACAATGGCGCAGGAGCTCAAGAAAAATCTCAAGAAGTGCCCAAGAAATGTTTCAGTTGTTGATTCTACTGCTAAGAGAAAAACCTGTACGTACAGCATAAGGTTAAATCCATCTGCAATCACATAGATGCACCGACAGTGTTGTTTTAATTACACAGAATTCCTTATAGGGGGCGACAGAGGTATACACACTATCAGCTTTAAGGTGAATTGCGTAGCTTTAGCAAGAAAAGATTTGTACTCACTTGTATGTTTTGACATTGTGTTGAGTGGCCTCGGGAAAGCCAAGCATCCCACACACCACGCGGCTGCTGTTGAGACTCCAACCGAGGTCACACACCTGCCTCCATCTCCCAGCATGCTTCACTTCCACGCGCCTTCTGTGATCAGGCTCTTCTTCTTGGTTGCCATGAGGATGGGACGGAGACGCACTTCTTCGATTTGCACCTTACTGCGACCCTTTGGGGGAAAATGACATCACATCTACTGTTACACATCTTTCAAAGGAAAACAAAGAAATGTATGGAAGCACGGATGATGGACATATGAAGAAATGTCCTTGATCGATCATCGGGGACAATTAACGATAAATTATCCATTATTGATTATTTTTTATCTTGAAAATTGCCTTTGGCGGAAATACAAAATACAGCGTGTTTTCACTCAATTAAATCATCATCCCGATAACTTATTAGTTAAAGTTCAACAATTCAAAAAAAATCTAATTAAATTTGTAATTTTTTAGTTCAAATGGTCCCACGCTAAACATCGCCTTGACTGCATCATGTTTCAGTTTGATCAATAGGGAAGCTTCTACGGCAGCCGAGTCGGCTATTCTACTTACTACTTAAATATCTTCCCCGCTGGTAAGATGTCTCATTGCCTCCACATATTGAAATGAATTGCATTGCTTCAAGACGCACACTATTTAACACAACATAGGCTATGCTGGATTGATACAATTTCACAGGAAAATTCTAAACAATCATTGTATTAACGATTTCTGGATTGATCATGCCATCCCTGAACAGAACTTAAACTGTTCGTACCGGGTGGGGTCTTTGGAACCTGGGGATCTCGTACTGATGTCCGTTTCCATAGTAGCCGTATCCAGGATGCCTGCGCGTGACGACCTGGCCCTGTACTGTGCTGCTGTGTGGCCGTTGCTCCTAGCGACGGTGGACTGCCCTCTGCTGACTGTCTGCTCCTGCTGGCGCTCCGAGGTGCACACCACCCCCAGGTCTTCCCCGTGTTTGCAGTCGTTCACCCCCCAACCGTTGTGTTTGCAATCTCTCAGGGAGCGCTCCGAGCCGTCACAGTGCACGTTGTCCATCCATATCGGGCCTAGTGTAAGGAAAAAACAACAATGCATTACTTCAGTTGGGTCAGTTGGACTTTGTATGTGTGCAGTGGATGTAGAAAGTATGATAAAATGGACAAACTTAAGTAGTAATAGTACATGAAAAAATCATATAATACTTGAACCACTGACCAATAAACAACAATGCATTACTTCAGTTGGGTCATTGCAGTAGATGAAGAATGTATGATAAAATGGACAAACTTCAGTAGTAGTACATAAAAGTCATCTTAGCACTTGAACCACTGTACCTAATTCAGTGTCGGAGCAGTTAAACTTTGGGAGGACTTTGTAAGTGTGTGAATGTATTTTGTACTTGTGCGTTTATTTGTGTGAAGGACCCCCTCTCGAAAATGAGATGATTCATCTGAAGGGGTTTATCCTACTAACAAAACTCTATAACTTCCTCCATCGTGATTTTCATCGATTGTTCAATGCACAGACTGGGCCAAAGGCATCTACACCAAGGGGCCCAAATCAGTTCCCTAAACACCTAACACTTGACTTTTACTGGCATGCTGATTTAAGGCTTGTACCTTAGCGGGCGTGCGGAGCAGTAGATACACAGTGTTTTACAAGGCAGGCAGTAGATCGTGCTCCTCGAAATCCACTCACCCTTCTCTTTAATTTGGATTTAAAAGCAGCCGTAAAGAATGTACATAAACCACAGAGAGTGTTGCGCAACTCTGGCACAAGCCAATGCTGTCATTATTCTGAAACAAATGCCTCCTTTTTCAGGCCCCGTGCCGTGCACTTGCCCCTGCCAGCCAACCTTAACGAGACGTAGGCTTCCAAGGCCACGACAAGTTATCTTTGTCGCTTTATGATGTTTAGTTATTTTTGGGATGTCTTAATTGGTGGGCTGTTTAAGTGAAGCCGTGCACTTAGCATGTTGAAGGGCAAAGCACACCATGGCATTGAAGTTTTGAAGGGAGGAGGCAGGTTGGGGTTAACTGGTCCAATATGGTTGTATCTTAAATCTAATAAAACAGGGATTTTATGAGCAGACATTTTTTTTTACTACACACACAGGTGTAACTAATGGCTTGTCTCTGCTCAGGTGTGTGAATGAGCCAGCATGTTTCAGTGGCAGTGCTCTAAAACTATGGCCAAGTGCTAAATGGAACGCAGCCCTTTTCACATTATAAATTAGGCCTACACTACACACCTGACCCTTATTGCTATGCTTTGCTACATGTCATTTATCAAGGCCTGTCATAATAACTAGTCTTATCAGTCAAAATACAAGAAAATGGGCCTTTCTTCCTTAAAATGTCTCACTTCCAAAAGAATTAGCTCAATAGAAATGTTCTTCTCACCCTGCCCTTCTCCATACTTGGCGCTGTGAGCCCAGGTGACGCCGCTCTGGAAGCCCAGCTCTCGGCACACCACGTTGGGCAGTTGGATGTCCACCTCGTCGTCACACACGGTCCCCCACGTGTTGTTGTGCAGCACCTCCACGCGCCCTTCGTACGGCTCTCGCGCGAAGTTTCCCGCCAGACGCACCTTTCAAAAAAGTCAAAGTAGACTACTTTATTATCCCAGAGTTGGGAAATGTGTATGGTCAAAGGGCAGCACATTTAAGACACAAAGGCATACAAGTATAGGTACCCCACACACACACACACACACACACACACACACACACACACACACACACACACACACACACACACACACACACAACACACACAACACAACACAACACAACACAACACAACACACAACACAACACAACATTTAGGAATAAAAAGTTAGGTATGAATAGACTACAACTCACAACCTACCCCTACACTTCAGTCAATCAGTAAACCAGTAGCAAACAAACGCACCTTGGCGGCCGCAGCAGCTGTAGGCGCGCGAGCCGTCCTGCGCTGCGATGACGTAGGAGGCCGTCGTGGTTCGGCGCGTGCGGGACAGGAGAGGGACAGCAGCACGAGGAGGAGGGGGAAGCTCAAGCAGCAGAGGCGGGTCATCGTGACAGAGAGGAGGGGGTCTGCGGATGGATGTAGAAACACTGATTAACTATCTTATCTAATTATCTATTAACAAGGCTACTAACTGTAGTAGGCTATATACTATTTATATGGTGATTAAATATGGTTAAAATATGTCCAATTACACAATTTTTAGGGATTATTTTATTCCCTTGGCTTTAGGCTATGTTCAATTGACCAGTGGAGTCGTTTTAATTAACTGGCTTTGGCAAATTGAGCAGTTAGTTTAGATTAAAGCTACAGGCTAATTTCCCTGTAATGAGAGACATCGATCATCACTTTTTAGATAGCCACACACACACACACACACACGTCACACACACACACACACACACACACACACACACACACACACCACTTCCATGCATTAGCCTAAGAGTTTTAGGGAATTCCCTTTAACACAAACAGCCAGCTGGTTTTGGGAGCGGGACAGGCGGGGTCATCCCAACTTAGGTTCCCAGGGGGTTCATTGTTATCAGGGCTCAACATTCCCAGATGTATATGGAACCAAATGGGACGTTTTATCAACGCCATGTTTCTTTAATGGATAAAATACAGTTGTAAAGTATATCTTCAGTTTCAGTTTATTTCGATCACACAGATTCACAACATTACATAAGTGAAACAAATATTATAATATCTTAAAACAGAAAGGACTTGATATTCATGATACATTCAAGATGTGTTAACTTTACCTGATTGATTTATCTATATACCGCTTGGTCAATTTGTGTAACAGTTATAGGCTACAAATGCACTATGTTAAAAAATAAAACTTAATACACATAAAATAGGCTGCACAAAATGCACTGTCCACTGTGTCATTAAATAGTAGGGATATGCCTTTACAGTCCACTTCATACTAGGAAGATAACAACAACAAAATTCACTCCGGACATTTGGTGGAATTTCTCTAAGGTAAGCCAAGATATTTCCCAAGACATACTGTATTATCTCATCGGGCCCTGGGAAAACTGAATCCATGGGAACTTTGATTCACATCTGGACAGAACTGCTTATTAAACGGGCCAACGGTGACATCCTCTGGACAAAATAGTTCAGGAATTGTCTCCTCAAAACCACCAATATAGGCTATAGTTTACAGTTACCAAGAAATACAAGTAAGCTGGTGCATTACGACTACCCATTGACAATCAGAAAGATAAAACTGAACTTGTATTAAAGGTGCTATGAGGAACTTTTAAATATTTCTGAAATAGTCAAATTTTTCTCTGCTGATCATAAATTACAGCAAACCAGACCATCATTGCAAAGAATGCTATTTTTACATAGCTTTTTATAATGCCTTTGTCATGTGTACGCTCACCCAGGAACTACAGCTGGCGTATTAAAAACACTACCACTTTTTAAACAAAGGGGGTGCAAGAATTACCACAAACTGAAAGTTCCTCAGAGCACCTTTAAAGTCCCCAGGTGTTAGTCACAGCTGCAGCATCAGTCTAGCAGTGTGAGGCAATGTAAGCCAACGTGTTTAAAAAGCAATACTCTTCACCCGTGTCAAACTCGAACATATCCTATAATTACAGCAGACACCCAAGTGCACTTTTGTATATCGCAATTCACGTGAATGAAGTGAAAATTCCCTTGAGGCTAAACTGAACAGACAGCAACACGAGACAGAGGTTAAGTGAACAACTGAAGGAGGCAAACAAGAACGCATTGGTGTAGACAGACAGACACTGAAAAAACACTAAATCACAGCAGGCCATAGTACAACACATAGCACAAAATACACACAATCTATTTGACTATGATTCTAATATCATGTGGCCAACTGACAACAAGAAAACAGACTTGCAGTGCAATCTCAGTGACACAAGTGAAAATGGCTTGTTCTGTATGAAGCCCTTTTTCCAAAAAGGTTAATTTAGTCTAAAATGTTAAATTAAGTGCAATGCTCTTGTATACAGACTATAGTATTAACTTTGAGTATCTTGACATGTTTCGATTGCTAAACTTCCAAGTTTGTATCAGTGGAGACAAGTCAAGTTACTACAAATTAATACTAGTCTATTTATAAAGAAAATTCAATTGTACGTATAAAGTCTTATTATATATATCTGCCGTTACACCTTCATTCAGGTTAAGAACAACATTCAAAACAACACAATATTCCTCTACATATTTGAACTGATTCTTAAAAATGTAATCTTGTTAAAGGCACAAATAAGCTAAATAGAAGAAAAGCATCTCAACCTCTTCAAACACCTGTTACCCATGCACTGTCTCAGAGTACTTATATACTGAAAAAACTACAATAATAACTGACAATAACTGTGAAATCAACGAAAATTGTTAAACTATTCTTTAAGTATAGAAAGTGCAGTAGCAGAATGTAAGGTGAAAGTTCCCTCACCTGGAAGCAGCAGCTGTGTGCAGTGGTGGGACGTCACTGGCTAGGGGAGAGTGACTGAGTGAAGGAGCGTGCCTACTACACTAAAAGCTCTCCATAGTCAATCCACCCTTATTCCCTCCTTCTCCCTATATCCCTCCCTCTCTCTCTTTTCTCCTCTCTCTCTCTCTCTCTCTCTGCTATGTAACTTTCTCTCTTTCTTATACAATCGTTGGCTTCATTCAAATGCTAAAATGGGATGCTGGTTATTTGATTGCAACTTAATTGTCTTAATAAGCTCCGGTACTGTTTCTTTAAAAGTTAAAAAAAATTTTTATCAAAAACACTGGACTGCCTCTCTCCACTATGGATGGTTTCAATTTAACCTCTTGTGTTTCCTTCTTTGCTGACGTTGATGTAATTGTAAATGAATACTTTTAAGCTTGCTGAAATAGCAATGAGATGACAGTCCTTATCCTCACAGATAAATGAATTAGACGGTTTGAAAATTAAGTCTCCAGCAATGACAACAAGACTCATCAGTTTCAGGAATGCCATAGCAGAAATGGACTTCATAAAATTGTTTTTAAGTGCACTAAACAATGTATAATCCTTCAATGAAACCAGTTTACCGCTTACCAACTTGTTATTAATTAATTTCCTGTATACGGTTAAGAGATAAAGGATGAATAAAGAATAAAGTTGAAAAAAATAAATGAAATAATTATAACAATCCAATTTCCGTTATGAAATCTATATTTTCTTTGATCTGATTGGGCCTCTCTTCATACCTC